>MU670564.1:0-12969 GCA_026770625.1 Nicotiana glauca
ACACTACACGCAAATGTTGGGCGTGCTCCTCCTGGCTACGCGAGTACACCAGGATATCATCAATGAATACAATAATAAAAGAATCCAGATACGGCCGAAATACACTGTTCATTAAATGCATAAACGCTGCTGGGGCACTGGTCAGCCCAAAAGACATGACTAGAAACTCATAGTGACCATATCTAGTCCTGAAGGCAGTCTTAGGAATATCTGAATCCCTGATCTTCAACTAGGGATAACCCGAACGGAGGTCAATCTTAGAAAACACCCTCGCCCCCTGAAGTTGATCAAATAAGTCATCAATACGAGGCAAAGGATACTTGTTCTTTACTGTTACTTTGTTCAACTGCCTATAATCAATGCACATTCTCATTGTGCCATCTTTCTTCTTCACAAATAAAATAGGTGCACCCCACGGGGATACACTAGGCCGAATAAACCCCTTTTTTAGGAGTTCCTGAAGCTGATCTTTCAATTCTTTTAGCTCTGATGGTGCCATGCGATACGGTGGAATGGAAATGGGCTTGGTGCCCGGCACCAGGTCAATACCAAAATCAATATCCCTGTCCGGCGGCATGCCCGGCAGGTCTGCAGGAAATACATCAGGAAAATCCCTCACAATTGGGACAAAATCAATACTAGGAGTCTCAGCTCCAACATCACGCACAAAGGCCAAATATGATAGACAACCCTTCCCAACCATACGCTGGGCTTTCAAGAATGAAATTACTCTGCTAGGGACATAATCAGTCATACCACGCCACTCGATCCTCGGAACACCCGGAATAGCCAAAGTAACTGTCTTAGTGTGATAGTCCAGAATAGCATGACATGGAGATAGCCAATCCATGCCCAAAATAATATCAAAATCTACCGTGCTCAACAACAATAGATCAACTCAGGTCTCCAGACCCCCAATAATCACAGTACACGACCGATACACGTGATCCACAACAACAGTATCGCCCACCGGGGTAGACACATAAATAGGTAAAGCAAGAGACTCCCGGGGCATACTCAAATAACGGGAAAAATATGAAGACACATATGAATAGGTAGAACCGGGATCAAATAATACAGAGGCATCCCTGTGGCAAACTGAGATAATACCTGTGATAACAGCGTCTGAATCAACGGCATCGCTCTTGCTGGGAAGAGCATAAATCGGGCCTGGCCACCGCCTGATCGGCCTCCACCTCTGGGGCGACCCCTGGCTGCCTGGCCTCCTCCCCTAGCTGGTGGGGCAGATAAAGAAGAAACTGGGCCAGAAGACGAGGGTTGATCCCTCTGCTGAGACTGAATACCACGAAGCCGAGGACAATACCTCTTTATATGGCCAAACTCGCCGCACTCGTAGCAACTACTCGGTGCTGTAGAAGGGGACTGATGGGAACCCCTCGCACCAGAATGACTAGCTGATGCACTCGGTGCCGAAGAACCCTGAGCTGAAGGAGCATATGATGAACTCTGTGCAGGGAGGGCACTCAGAGAAGACTGACCTTGCTGGAACCCCTGATGACCACGGCCTGAAGACGCCCCACGATACTCGGGACGAGCCGACTGGTAAGGCCTGTAAGAACGACCTCTGCTCTGCTGAAACTGGCCCCTAGACGGAGCACCACTATAAAAACCTGATCCATGAGGCCTCTTGGCCTCCCGCTCCTCTCTCTCCTGACGACGATCCATCTCAATATCTCAGGCAATATCAACTGCATCCTCAAAAGTATGGCTCAGAATCCTTTCTCGAGCCATCAGGATACGGATAGGATACACAAGTCCATCCACAAACCTCCTAATCCTTTCACGATCAGTCGGGACCATCCATGGAGCATAACGAGCCAACTCCGAGAATCTCATATCATACTGAGACACGGTCATATCTCCCTGACGAAGATACTCAAACTGCCTACGTCGCTCCTCCCTCTGAGACTGTGGCACCCACTTCTCCAGAAAGAGAGTGGAGAACTCCTGCCATGCCAAAGGCACTGCACTTACCGGCCTACGCCGCTCATATGCCTCCTACCAGGTGAAGGCTGCTCCTGAGAACTGGAAAGTAGTAAATGATACACCGCTAGTCTCCAAGATCCCTGTTGTCCGCAGCATACGTTGACACTTGTCGATAAAACCCTAGGCATCCTCGCCCTGAGCACCACTGAAAGTAGGAGGTGAAAGTCTGCTGAACCTCTCAAGACGACGCTGCTCATCGTATGGCATAACTGGGACCATAACATCTTGAACCGGTGCAACCGGCTGAACTGGGCAACCTGCTGAACTGGTGGTGCCTCTAGTGTCTGCAATCCCTGCACTACCGGCTCAGGTATGCGAGCAGCGGGGGTCTGATTGCCTCCCCCGGCCTGTGAAGTAACTGCTGCAGTAGTGGCTGAAACTGCCTAAGCCAGGCCAGTGCAAACTGGTAGAATCTGTGCTAGGTCCTCCTGAAGACCCGGAATCACAATAGGCACAGCTGGTGCTTGAGCAGGTGCTGCTGGAATCTCTACAGCTGGAGCCTGATCCTGAGCCGGGGCAACTGGTGGGCCAACAGGTGTTGCCCCTGCGGCTCTGCCTCGACCACGACCACGTCCATGGTCTCTGGTGGCCTCAGTAGGTGGTAATGGTGGTCGTCCGCCACGTCCGGTAGCGCGTGTTCTCGCCATCTGCGAGAGAGTAGAATAACATAATTTAGTTCTCGGATCAACAAAGTCACACGATAAGAATTCCAAGAATATGAAATTTTCCTAAAGGTTTTGTAGCCTCCCGAGAATAAGTACAAACGTCTCCGTACCGATCCGCGAGACTCTACTAAATCGGCTCATGACTCGCGAGACCAAGTAACCTAGGCTCTGATACCAATTTGTCACGACCCCAACCCGGTCGTGATGGCGCCCAACACACTACTAGGCAAGCCCGACCATTTATCAACACTTAACCCAATTAACAGGACAGAGAATCAATAAGCCATTTAAATTAAATACCAGAATATACTGAAGAAATACGGAAGTTTAACAAAATACCAAATACAGCCCACTGTGGACCCGGTGTCACGACCATGAGCCTCTAAAAACAGAGTTTTAATCCTAATACAAGTCTGTCTAAAAGCTGAAAATACAGAATGTAAAGATAGAGATAGAAGGGAGAATCCTCGGCTGCGAACGCCATGCAGCTACCTCAAATGCTCCCGGAGAATGCCTTTGGAAAACTGGACAGAGCTCACTCAGTCCGGATATGTCCTGAATTTGCATACAAGGTGCAGGGAATAGAGTGAGTACTCCGACCCAGTGAGTAATAAAAATAAATATAGTCCGAAGATAAGAAAACACAGTAAATACACAAAGTAAGCTATAATCCAAATATACAGCAATGTATGGAACTGAACAACTGAACAACAATTAAAAATACAAATGCATGAATGCAATGCATATGATGGTACATTCCAGTACCCACTGCGGTGCGCAGCCCGAGCCACCCATAATCATTTAGCATCGACGACGCTTATTGGGGGTGTGTACAGACTCCGGAGGGGCTCCTACAGCCCAAATGCAATATCAAGCCATCTCGTGGCATCAATCAAATCATGGTCAGTCATTGTTACCTAACCCATTTACATCATATAGTTCCATTGTTACCATTGTTTCAAGTTCCTGCTGCGGTGCGCAGCCCAAGCCACCCATAGTGAGTCCAGAAAACATCACACAGTGCCATCGTTACTACTGTTTTAAGTCACTGCTGCGGCGCGCAGCCCGAGCCACCCATAATCAGTCCAAAAAATATCATAAGCCCCATGGGCATTTATAAAACAGTAGTTCTCAGCCCGAAATAATATTTAAAATATCATTTGAGAACTTAAAAATATGGCTGAGTTTGCAAAACGGTATTTAAAACCTTGGACCGAAACCAAATGATATGCAAATCATGCTAAAGCAGTAATATCAATCCCCGAAGGATTCTACAAGTCGTCACAAGGCCCCAAACATGGCATCCAGCCCAGTAAATATCAATAAAGTATGTGTATCAATCACCAGTATAGTATAAATATCACGCGGGATGGACCAAGTCACGATCCCTAATAGTAACCGACCCCGCACTCGTCATGGAGTGTGTGTCACGCCTCAATATAGCGTTACGATGTGAAAGTCCGGGGTTTCAAACCCTCAGAACAGTATTTACATCTATTACTCACCTCTAGCCGGCCAAATACTACTCCGCGATGCCCTTTCCTTTCATATCGACCTCCTCGCGCGTCGAATCTGGCCAAAACCACAACGAATACATCACAATAGGCTAAAGGAATATAACCCAATTGAAAAGATTCGAAAAATATCAAAAATTACGAAATTTGCAAAACTCGAGCCCCGGGCCCACGTCTCGAAATCCATGCATTTTTCACAGAATTTCACATTTAAGCTTTCTAGCTGCGCGTCTGGACTGCGCACGCAAATCGAGATGCTAAAACTAAGGTTTTTAAGGCCTCGGAAGCACGAAACGAATAAAAAACAGGCGATGACCCTTTGGGTCGTCACAATAAAAGTGCATAACCGACTTTCTAATCATTGAGGCACATTTTCTTGTTATGTTAAAAGTTCCTTTTTCCCTAAAAATGTATTGGGGCTATTCTTGGCAAAAGCACTTCACATCTTCCAGAATTAAGTTTTTGCTATATTATTATGCTTTGCCTAAAAAAAAATTATGCTTTGCCTAGAAGATCTCGACAATTGAAGATTAGTAGAATAATGGGTTATTTAATGTTTTCGTTTCCTTTTATTTCTTTCTTCATTATTTTTTGTTTTTTTAAAATAATCCTCTTGTTTTGGCTCTTTTCTTCAGTTGCATGTTTCAATTGAAAGTTTAGAAGAATTATTCTTCTTGTCTTTTTACTTGTCAAAAATTCATGTACAAAATAGTTGTAATAATTTATCTGGATTAATGATTTAATTAACCCGTTTAAAAAATGTATTATTTCACTTATTATTTGGTCAATTTTAATTCCTCTTTTGTTACTACAGGTATTTAACAGATAAGCCGAAAGTTCTAATTTCTTGAAATATTAGCCTATATAGTGTGTAATGGATGTTAAATTTGCCACATGATTATCGTGTTATACTTATGTAATTATATAATTTATACTATTCAACTAATATTCTTTTGTCAAATTTACAGATAAAAGGAGTTATAATCTTGAATCGGACAAAGTGGCATTGTACGTGCAGCAATGATATCAATAAAAATCTTTTGATGTTAGTAACTACTAAATATCTCTCTAACAAATAACTACAATTTTTTTATTTTTTTGCATCTTTACGCCATAAAATTGATTATGATATACTAGCCATCCTAAAGAAGACCTATGTTTATTGAATCTTTCTACAACTTCTACAAATTACTACTTTCATTCGAAAATAACTTCTTGATATGTATGCGGCTGTAAAAGTAAAAAGGCTATATTTTCTTAAAGATAAAGGAGAAACTTCTAGACGTGAAATATTTGCAACCATAGCCGATATTGATCATATTCAAATGTAATCTACATATTGTTGAAATATATCAGTAAGAAAATTATCACGTTGAATATTTAGTAGACAATCCTATTTTACGTAACTAATATTAGTTGTTTATATGATATAATCCTCTTACCTTCAACAATTAACATGGAGCTTGTATTTTCATCCCTTAAATTTAGTGTAAATCATCTCATATGTTTTAATATTATTCATACCATTTCAAAAGGCCTATACTTATAGGTGAAAATCAAATAGGAAGATCCTACCCTCAAGATAGATTTATAATAATATCTTTTAAACTCCCAGTGAAGATCGATCAATTTGTCCTTGAAGAAAAAAACTTTCCAGTACATAATTTTGAATAAAAGTGAAGTGATAGTACTTTTATGCTTCAGACACTCGACTTAAATATTTTGTAATAATTAGAATTATTTACGAGCAAATGAAGAGACTATCATTACAATCTCGTAGTTATATTGAATTAAAAGAAAAATTGAGTTAAGTTTCTCAAGTTTATAACTCAAGTTGAAGTATTATAATCGTCCATATAAGTTTGTCTTTTCCTTTAAGGTGCCCATATGATTATATTTTTTGTGTTGTTCACATAAACATGAGAAAGTTGTCTTTGATAATGCATAAAAGAGTTTCAATTTTCTTTTTTTCTTCGTATGATCTCATCATTGACAAACAATTATAATGCTAATCTTAATTAGTGGCAATAGGACCTGTTAAAGTCAAATACAAGATCAATCTTGAAAGGTGGTTGTTTGACACTTTGAAGTGCTTTCACTTTTAATAATTATTGAAGCATCACTAATGTCATAGAAGAAATAGTTTTGATGGACTGATGGAGTTGTCTACCTGTATACTTCTAAAGGAGTAGTAATTATTGATCCAACAACTTATTTGAGTAGGTAAAATTTCAATCTCACTACTGAGGATGGAATATATTTTTGCTCCTTTCTTTTTTCCTTTCAAAAAAATTCCCTATAATTTTTTTTAGAAATTTGTTGATTTATTTAATTAAAATTTATAAAGATGAATGGAGTGTCCCATTTATTAAAGGTTACCTATGAGTTATGGTATTTCTGGTGGATGACAAGATACATGGAATTCATTTGGTTGTGTTCTTCCTTGCATAATTCTATTGATTTTTAGAAGCTTTCCCTCCCAATTTGCAGGCTGCTTCTAAAAAAACAAGGGAAATCACACAATGAACGAAACTCTAAAAATATAGTAATATAATTATAAACTTGTGTTACTTTTCTAATTTTTTAATCAAAATTACGGATACATGTGCAACGCATGTGTCCAGAAACTATATTAAAATCAGGGGGAGTCAATGTATAGTAAATATACATAAAATAAAAAATTATCTAGTAATACAGTGTAATTTTTCGGCGAAGGGGTATCAGTTAACACCGGCTGATTGAATATGGCTCCGCCACCATATATACTACTACATATAAACGTAAACCAAAAAACAAATTTAACCAAATGAGAAATACATACTGCAACAAAGAAGGAAATATAAATTAACATTATTAAATAAATATCTCTTTGATTATTCATTTTGACTTCCAAAAATAAGTTAGCATATGATGTTCCACATCTATCATTCACAAAATCTGTTCTCTATTATTACTCAAAATTTTAATTTAGTAATTTTGATATTTCTTTTATTACACTGTATATTGCAAGACTTGGTATACACGTACAACGCACGTGTCGAGAAACTAGTATTATTAAAAAAAGAGGAAAAAACACTCTCCTCAAGCTAAGTGGCAGCCTAAAAAAAGTCACGTGGCATAAGCAGTTAATAATTAGTTATTGATTATTGTTTTTGAATTTAAGTATATGCAAACTAATAAAATAAAATATATTATACTAAAAAATGAAAATTAAAAAAATTACCCATTCCAATTGTAAAGTAGTTTCAAGTTGGAGTTTTTAAATTATTTTAAAATTGAAAGATAAAATTAGAAAAAATTAAAAACTACCAATTCAAATTTCTTTGTTTTTTATAATTTTTGTTTTTCTTTTTAAAAATAATTTTTTTATTTATTCATAAAATATTATTTTGATATATATATATATATATATATATATATATATATATATATATATATATAATATAATAATGAAAAATACCAAACAAGCCTATTATTTGATGCCTATATAAGCCTCATTAATTTAATAGAGATTTTATTCATTAAAATTCAGATAATATCATTGAGAACAATATGATAAAATTCAAAATAAAATATTTCAAGAGTAATAAAATATAATCTTTCATTATATTTTAAAAAGAAAGTAGTTGATAAAAATATTAAATAAAGTGATATGCTAAAAAAAAATTCTATTGACAACGCAATAATACTAAATATTGGATAATATAATAAAGAAAAATATAGAACAAAAAGGTTATTCAAAGACCATACCACTCCCTTTAATTTAATAGTAATTTATTCATTAAAATTCAGATATATTGAGAACAATAGGATAAAATAAAATAAAAGCATATTTCAATAGTAATAAAATATATATCTTCTATTATATTACAAAAAAGAATGCAGACAAAAATATTAAACAAAATAATGCTAATAAAAATTTCTATTAACAATGCAACTTTACTAAATATTGGATAATATAATAAAAAAAAATATTTGAATGAAGCAAATATAGGAGTGGAGGAGGTGATGAATGCATGAAGCTACTCCATTAGAGACATGTATAATAAGCTTAGAGGAGAGTTCCCTAAAGCTGAATGGAGGAGACTAATATGTAATAACACCAGCGGTCCTAAATGGATCTTCATATTTTATCTGGCAATCCTAGGTAGACTATACACACGAGACACGCTTATCACTTGGAGAATATTAGCTAATCCATCATGTTCGTTGTGTGAAAGAGGTACATAGGATCACGATCATCTCTTCTTCAAATGCACCTACTCAGCAGCAGTTTGGAGGAAGCTATTGTATTGGCTTGGGATAAAAAGAGATGTGACTGGGTGGAATGAAGAGATAAAATGGGCTACAAAGCACGCAACAGGTAAACAACCATCATCAACAATATATAGAATGCTTCTAAGTTGCACCGTGTGCTATATATGGCAAGAAAGGAATTGGCTAACTTTTCGTAGGCATCAGAGGAGAAGTGAGGAGCCGGCCAAAACGATAATCCAAGAGGTCCATCGTCGAGGAAGCTTGAGTCCTAGTATAGCTAACAGATTTCAAGAGTTAAATTTTTAAGCTAGTGAGGAGCTGGTCAAAACGATAATCCAAGAGGTCCATCGTCGAGGAAGCTTGAGTCCTAGTATAGCTAAAAGATTTCAAGAGTTAAATTTTTACCTTTAGCTTGTCTATATTTAGAACTATTGTTACTTAGTTTTGATAAACCTAGGTTTGCGGCTACATGTCCAAACCTAGGCAGATAGTTGATAGGGTTTTTGTTATACTTGTAAATATTTTCCTGGTAATAATAACAAAAAAAGTTATTCAATAACTATACAACTCTCTTTAATTTAATAGATATTTTATTCATTAAAATTCAAATAATATTTTGAGAACAATAGGATAGAATTTAAAATAAAAAAATATTTCAAGAGTAATAAAATATATATCATCTAAGGAATTACAAAAAGAAAGTAGCAGACAAAAATATTAAACAAAGTAATATGCTAATAAAAAATTCTAAATAATGGATAGTAGAATAAAGAAAAATATAGAACAAAAAAAGCTATTCAATGACTATATATGTCACGAACCCGATCCCGGTCATGATGGCTCCCAACACAATTGCTAGGCAAGCCCGACCAATTACACTCTCAACCCGAGCATGAAGCTCAAAACCAATTATTTAAATATCATTAACAACAATGAAGCTAAAAGATTAAGCTGATTGATAGATATAAGCTGAATATCACGATAACACGGAATATACTCCCAAAGACCTGGGGGTCATGAGTCTAGAGCCTCTAACAATACAGTGTGACAAGACTCCAAATAATACAATGTCTCAAAACTACGGAAAGATAATAAAAAGGGACAGGGGAGGAGTCGGGTCCTGCAGACGTCAGGCAGCTATCTCGACAACTCCGAATAAACTCTGAAATCAACAAAGCTCAGCTAAACTCTCGGGGTACCTGAATCTGCACACGTGGTGCAGGAAGTAAAGTGAGTACTTCCAACTCAGTGGTAATAAGAGTAAATAATAACTGAGCAGTAAGAAATCGCGTAAGAACACTCCATCATGCTATATATTACANCAATTGCATGGATGCCAATGATATGATAGTGCTAAATGCCATGCCACGTAGTACAAACAGGAATCAATGCGTGAATGCAATGCAAAGCACATGACCGCTGCGGCGTACAACCCGATCCATTGGGTACCCGCGCTCACTGTGGGGGTTCAGACTCCGGAGGGGCTCCTACAGCCCAAGCGCGCTATCATCGTAGTATTCGCTGCGGCGTGCAGCTCGATCCACAATCAGTCCAGTTATATGCATGCAAGCCACACGGGCACAGTTAATTTATCATTTTCAGTTCCAATTATTAGGAATTATAGCTTAAGTGTTTAAGACTTTAGAAATTTACTAATTATTTCGAGATAGTGTTTAACTCAGGACTGATATCATGAAAATACGCTAAGCATCATGGCAAACAATGATAATAATCCCTAAGGGATCCAAATAATCGGCGTGAAGCCCAAAACATGGCAATCAGCCCAAATCATGATAGCATCAAGTAGGTTTCAGTCAATCACGCAGTAAAAATCAACAATCGGGACGGACCAAGTCACAATCCCCAATGGTGCTCTACCCCACGCTCATACCTGGCGTGCAAGTCACCACAATACAGTATTATGATGCGCAAATCCGGGGTTTCAAACCCTCAGGATATCATTTACAAGTATTACTCACCTCGAACCGATAAAATCTCTAGCTCGCGACACCTTTGCCCCTCAATTCAGCCTCCACGCACATCGAATCTAAACAAAATCAGAGCGAATGCATTACAATATGCTAAGGGAACAATACCCAATCGAAAACAATCGAAAAATATCAAGAATCTCGAAACTCGCAAAACCCGAGCCCCGGGCCCACTTCTCAAAAAATTACGAAATTTACATTACCGGACTCCTCGTCTCGCCACGGGTCTACCCATATTAAATTCATCAAAATCGAAGTCCATTTGGCCCCTCAAATTTCAAGTTTACACTTTCTTAGGTTTCAAGCTCTAACCACCATTTTTAACCCTTAAATACTTGAATTTAACTGATTAAATCAATGCTTTTACACCATAATAACATATTCCGAGGCTACTAATTCATACCTGATGAAACCCCTTCGATTTCTCTTCAAAATCGTCCAAGAGTCGCCTTATCCGAAGTCCCAAAATATTTGTTCTTTCAAAATTCGCGAAGAGGACTTAACTTAAATCTGTCCAGGTCTTTTCGCATTTTTGCTCCATTTTCCGCTTATGCGGTCACCACTTTTGCGGTTTCCAACTGCTTCTGCGGTTATTCTCAAAGCTGCCCAGACCGCTTCTGCGGTCCAATTCACGCATCTGCGGTCTCCGCTTTTGCGGAAAGCCCTCCGCTTTTGCGGAAGCTGCCCAGGTCTCAAGGGTTTGTCACGACCCAAAATCCACTAAGGGTCGTGATGGCGGCGGACACCGCTGTCAGGCCAGCCAATTAGATTACCGATTTAAAAATTCTTTTTAAATACATCAAATTCTAGAATTTTCCTTCCATTTTTACTAATAAAAGGGTTTTGCTTCAATTTTCAAATTAACAATAACAATTAAATCAAACTTTTCGAAAACCATCCCAGAACCCGGTGTCACAAGTGCATGAGCGACTAATGATAATGAAATAAAATACAACCTCTGTCTGGAATACAATGGACAGGAAGTAAAAAAAATCAAAGTACAGAAAGGAACTACACTAGCTGCAGGTCGCCTCGCAATTTGCAGCTCACCTAGTCCCTGAATCGTCCGTGCTGCTGCGCCCAGTAGGCCGCTAAATGAAGTATACCTATGCAACAAAAATGCACAAAAGTGTAGTACGAGTACGTAATCAACGTGTACTCAGTGAGTGTCCCGCCTAATCCCGAAGGGGTAGAGACGAGATNCGCGACTGCTACCTTGCTCATCGGAATACCCCACCTGTCGGAATTACTCCCCGACTTCTTCCAGCGCTGCTGCATGGGGTACCATTACTACGACATCAATAACCCATCCTGAGTTCGAGCTCACTCTCCAGTTGTACGAGTCCATTCACCCATTGTGGACATCCATTAAATGTGCGACAACCTCCCTTCGCTTCAAAGTCGTGCTACGCCTTTCTTTACTTCAAGCAGCTCCGCTGCTCTCCCACTTTGAGCAAACTCACTTCTACAATCAATTTCTCGTCCTGCGCTTCCTCAGCCTGACCCTTTAGAAGTTTAAAACTCCGTTGGACACTTTCCACATGTCTTTTTCATCTCTTGCTGCTCAATTGTTACATCAAAAATTCATCTTTATAGAACTTGAGCCCATAAATTTCTACTGGCCTAAACCTTTTTGAAGGTCATCTTTATTGAACCGTCAATATTTGAATCATTGATTAAATCTTAAACCACCGCATCCCGCGATATTCAATGGCTGCATTTCCAATGCCATTTCACCATATCTTGCCTCAAGGGATGATCATAGAAGATCATAACACCGATAAACTTAATACGTCCAATTAGGACAACAACACCCCAATAGAGGGGAGAACTTCTTCACGCTTGCAATTACCACGCTTCATTACTTTCACTAGTCCACATCTGACCATCCTTGGTTCGATTGACTTTCCCTTGCCGGGAATAAAATACTGAGTCCCTTGATTACACACTGAGTAAACGTCCCTTCAATTCATTCACTGCCTCAACACATGGGCAACATCCTACCATTACAACAATGCTGCGAAAATAACTGCTCATGAGCATCATGGCAACCTGTGCCTAGCCTCAAGGCTCTTAGAAGTTCTGCTACTGAGTTGAACTGTAGAATACCCTTCCATAATGCGACTATAATAGTCCAATCAACTATACCGGAAAAATCATCCCACACCACATTTGTAGTGCCATTTCTATTCTTCAATTTTTCAATTTATAACAAGCGCTCGCGTCGCGCAAGATTGAGTGGAAAGAAATCAAAGGCATAAGCCTCAAAGGAATCGAATTGCACGATAAGGAAATCAAGAAGGGAAGTACTCCTAACAGACCTGCAGCCTCCCAAGGATAAGTACAGACGTCTCCGTACCGATCCGCGAGACTCTACTAGACTTGCTCATGACTCGTGAGACCGACGGGAACCTAATGCTCTGATACCATGTTGTCACGACCCAAAATCCACTAAGGGTCGTGGTGGCGCCGGACACCGCTGTCAGGCCAGCCAATTAGATTACCGATTTAAAAATCCTTTTTAAATACATCAAATTC
>MU670571.1:0-13746 GCA_026770625.1 Nicotiana glauca
CTCTTTTTTGTAAACCATGTGTGCTTTCAAACTCTGCAAATCTGCATTCTTTTCTATAAACAGTTTCTTTTTTTTTAAAATAGTTCTACTTAAGCATTTTAATCAGTCTCTGAAACTGCCTTCAAAACAGTCCTGCAACCAACTTTTCTTTCTCAAAATAATCCTGCCTTCGAAATTCTTGCATAACTCGGTGCATTTTCACTCAAACAGTCTAATGCTTTCAAAATCTGTTGATAAACTTACTGCAATCTATACTTTCCTTTAAAGCTCTTCTGCGTCTGACTACTTTTTTCTAAAACCAGTATCTTCTAAATCATTCGCTCAAGGTATTTTGATTTCCAATAAACCGGACCCGAGGGGCTCAATGTAGACTTAGTATCCAACGCTATGTGTTAAACTAATCTTTCCATTATCAGTTTTAATCTTAAGACCGAATCAGTAATTGCAAGTCATGTTAAACTAGTTGCTATATGGCTTAAGGGGTTTTTATGTGCAGCCTTTGTATGTCTGTTTGCTCCCTTTATGTGCTATTTTTTTTTGACTGGCGCCTTAGCATTTTACCTTTAAACTCCATATATGCCCTCATCCCTTTCCTTTACCTTTTAGGATTAGAAGTCCTAAATACCCCGGGACTAATAGGTTGGGACGGGTACTAGCATGCAATAAGTAAACGAAACCAATCGCGCTTAAATACCTTAACGGGTGGGNTAACGTGATCCATGTTATATTTAAACCTAGGACCTTTTCCCTTTATTCATAAGGTGTGATGTTTTTTTAAAGAAATTTTACATCTTCTTTCCAAAAAGCATTTGCATCTTTTCTCTCTTTCCTTTCAAAAACTTTCAACTTATTTGTGTTCCCTATATGCAAACCTTGTTTATTTACTCTTACTCTTCTTAAAGTCACAACTAAGCATGGCCGGGAACCACGCTAGTGGATCTTGAGGGGTGCCTAACACCTTCCCCTCGAGATAATCTCAAGCCCTTACCCCAACTCTGGTTTTTCTTTCGAATCCTTTCTTTCCTCTAAAAAGTGTCCTAATGCACTATAATCATTAGGTGGCAACTCTTCAAATTCCATAACTCGGTTCCTCAAAAAGGAATCAGAGTTATTTTGTCCATAATGTCGTAAACCCTATTCCGCCCTAAATGGGTGAAAAAGGGGGGCGTCAACACCATACCGGGTACAATGAGCTTATCCTCCTAATTTTTATCCTTGATGGTGTCTGCCAGACCCATCGCATCAAGATGAATTTCAGCATCAAGCACCCAAGACATGTAGCTTTTGGCCGATATATCCAAGGCTACAAATTCAAGTTTAGAAAGATTTGACATTATATAGAAAAAGAAAGTTTGTACCTTAGATACTTTCAAAGTATTTGCTCGAGATAGATGAGTCTCGTGCTGATAACGTGTTATAAAATAAAGACTGTAAATTAAAGACAAGTATAGCGAGAAATTGATATATTATTCGAATTCCAAACTGATGTACATAATGAACAGAAATCTCATCTATTTATAGAAGAAAGGAAGCTGCTAATGCATGCTGCTATGTAAGCTGCTGCACATCAGATATGGATAATCTTCTACTGAGAGTAATGTTTATCCATGATGGAGTACTGAAAGGATAAGCTCATTGTACCAGGTATAGATAATCTTCTACTGGGGGTAATACTTATCCATAACGGAGTACTGAAAGGATAAGCTCATCGTATCCGGTACGGATAGTCTTCTACCAGGGGTAATGTTTATTCATAATGGAGTATCGAAAAGATAAGCTTATTATACGTGTATGGATTATCTTCTACCGGGGATAATGTTTATCCATAATCGGGTACCGAAGTGATAATCTTTTTCAGGAGGCTTATTTCCAAGGCATGGGCCTCGGGGTCGGGTTTTGACCAATTTCGTGATTTTGATTATTTTCGAGTGGGCTTTGTTCCCTTAGCGTATTTTGATGGTTATATACTGATTTTGGTTAGATTTAGTTCTTTTGGAGGCCAAATCGAGAGGAAAAGGCATCGCGGGCTAGGATTTGTCTTGGCTTGAGTTAACGCTTTGAAACTTGGTTATGAGGCTTCGAAACCCCGAACTGTGTTCTATGATTACTACTGAGGTGATGCAATGCTAAGTTATGGGCGTGTGGGCGTGCACCGTGAGAAATGCGGCCAGGATCATTCCATGGCACCACTTAGCTACTCTTTTATGTTGATATTGTGTTGTAATCATGTGATTAAGTTGATAACCTGCAAGTCATGATAAATATCATGTTAAGGCTTCACACCGATATTGTTGAGACCCGAGAGGTCGTTTCTTGCTGCCATGTCATTAGTTCATGTACATTATATACTCAGTCCTATTCATGCATATTATATCATGCCTCAGTCTTGATTATTGCTAATTGACATATCATACCTTTGTTCGCGCTTGTATCATGACATCTTAGCCCATGTGTATGAGACTAGAGAATATTGACTAAGTGAGGCCGAGAGCCGAATATTGATTGACAGTATAAGATCAGGCTGCACACCGTAACAATGGTATTGGTCATGCCTTCGCTGCCATTAATATAGCTCTTGGGCTCAGAGAAGCCCCTCCGAAGTCTTTACAACCCCAGTGAGCTCAGTAGTTGATAATATTGAGGGATTGATATTCCCTGGACATGGATCTTGTCCGAAGTATTGGTATGGAGATAGTTCTTCTCCGTGAGTCTGGATTGGCCTGTTCCTCCGTACTGTAGACTGATAGTCTATGATGCATATATATATATTCTGGGATGGACCTTCCCTAGGCCTTGTGAGCCATATACGGTACCAAATGGTCGTGAGTTTTCATTATTATTACCAGGAGATGGATCTTCTCTGTAGGCTGGATTGGCCTTTGTGATGACCCTTTGGTCATCACTTATTTTCCCTCTTTTCTACTCTTCCGAGGCCTTGAAAACCTCATTTTTAGTTGCCTCGAGTTGCGTGCATAGTCCGAGCGCATAGCCGGAAAGCTAAAATATGAATTACGTGTAAAAATTGATAAATTTTGATATTAATATGATTAAAGTTTATTTTGGTCAACATTTTGGGTAAACGGACCCGGACCCGTGATTTGACGGTCCTAGAGGATCCGTAGAAATATATGGGACTCGGGCGTATACCCGGAATCAAAATCCGAGGTCCCGAGCCCGAGCAATGAATTTTTAAAAGAAATCATTTTTTGAAAATTTTAAAGAAATTTGAAGTGAAAATGAATTATAACGTGTTGGTATCGGGATCGGATTTTGGTTCCGGCACCCGGTATAGGTCTTATATGTGGTTTAAGTGCTTCCTGTGAAATTTGGATGAAATCGGACGTCATTAGACGTGTTTCGGACCTAAATATAAAAAAAATGAAAGTTTATGAAGTTTGATGAAAAAGTGATGATGTTAAGGTTTGATTCCTCGGTTTTTATGTTATTTTGGTGATTTGATCGAACATTTAAGTTTGTAGGATGTTGTCGAGTTAGTGTGTGTGATTTGTTAGGATCCCCAAGGGCTCGGGAGTGTTTTCGGAGGTGTTTGGGATGGTTTTGAACTTAGGATGATAGCAGATTTTCTGCAATATTTGCACAGGCATTCCTTTCTTTGCGTTTGCGGCCTTCAGCTCGCGTTCGCGATGCTTCCCAGGTTCCCTTCTTCGCATTTGCGTCACAACTCTCGCGATCGCGTAAGCCAATTTAAGAACCCCCCCCCCCCCCAGAAACTCCTTCTTCGCGTTCGTATTCCACAGTTCGCGAACGCGTAACTTCACCAGTTTCCTTATTGCGTTCGTGTGGCTCTTCACGCATTCGCGTATAACAATTCCTGGACCCCTCAGCTTTCCCCTTCGCGTTCGCATTCCCCCAATCACGAATGCGATGCCCTGTCCAGTTGCCCATCGCGAACATGACCTCTCTCTCACGAACGCGTAGGGCAAATTCGCCCAGTTATATTTTTAAGTTTCCAGAATCAAAATATACGGTTTCATTCAAATTTCTCACGAACTCTCTTCTTCCCCAAGCTCTAGGAGTCCATTGAAGCCCCCATTACTCAAGACCATTTGGGTTAGTAATTTCCCACCTATTTCCTTCATTTTCTCTCATTAATTAATGAGTTCCTAAGCCTAAATCATGTAATCTAGGGTTGAAATTGGGGGAAATGGGTAAAGTTAGGGCTTTTTAATTTTCTTTGATTTAGACCTTGTTTTGGGGTCGAATTTGAAAACAAATTGTATTTCCGAACTCGTGGGGGAATGGGTGATATGGAATTGGTTCGAACCTTGTGTTTTGACAAAGTGGCCCCGGGGGCAATTTTGGAATTTTTGGAAGAAAGCTTAGAGATCTATATTTAGGCATTGGGTTTGATTTGTTTAGCGATTATTGATATTTTAAAGTCGTTATTTCATAGATTTGATTGAGTTGGAGCCAAATTCTAGAGGGAAAGCGGTCGTTGTGGATTGATTTAGCCGTGAGAGTTGAGGTAAGTGTTTGATCTAACTTTGGCTTGAGGGAATAGGATTAGAGTATTGTTTGCTAATTGCTAATTGTCAAGTACGATGTATAGGCATGGCAACGAGTATCTATACATTGTGTCTAGCATGACCGTGAGTCCTTATTTGTGCTTATACTAATTTTGCTGTGACTCCTCCTTGTGTAATTGATGATTTCTATATGATGTGAAGAGTATGATAAAGAATTATGATTTGTGAACCCTTGGGAGTGTTGGCTCGAATGATAAGGTAATTATTGAGTAAGAAATGAAAGTAAGAGAAATAAATGTGATTATTCCCTTGCCGAGCTATATTCGTATATTGATTATCTCCCTTGACGGGATTTGAAAGTTAGTATTGTTGTTCCCTTGCCGGGATTTAACTGTTTACTTGTGTTTCCCCTTGCCGGGACTTCTATTACAGTTTGTCTATCCCCTCGTCCCATTGGTTGTGATTGTTGCTTGGGTGAGGAAGAGTGATAAAGCACGAAGGTTTATGTCGTGCACGATTTGTGTTGAGGATATGTTAATGCATGAAGGAACATTCCGTGCCATGTTTTGATTA
Organism: Nicotiana glauca; assembly: GCA_026770625.1. Classification (NCBI taxonomy): domain Eukaryota; kingdom Viridiplantae; phylum Streptophyta; class Magnoliopsida; order Solanales; family Solanaceae; genus Nicotiana; species Nicotiana glauca. The sequence goes on from MU670571.1 coordinate 5,061, forward strand.
TTAATGCATGAAGGGACATTCCGTGCCATGTTTTGATTATTAATGCACGAAGGTCTGTGCCCTGATTTTGATTACTAATGCACGGAGGAACATTCCGTGCCATGATATGATTACTAATGCACGAAGTAACATTCTGTGCCATGATATGAATACTAATGCACGAAGGATCATTCCATGCCATGATATGAGTGTTTATGCACGAAGGATCATTTCATGTCATATTGTAGTTGTACAGTTTCATCCCTTATTTATTGATTTTGTATTCTAAACTATTACAGCCCATACAACATGTTCCCCTCCCTATTGACTTGTTAAGTTTCTGTATTCTCTTCTATTGCATATATATATATATATATATTGAACTGCATAGGTTGGTTTTGGTAGTCTTGTCTAGCCTCGTCACTACTTCGCCGGGGTTAGGCCAGGCACTTACCAGCATATGGGGTCGGTTGTGCTGATACTACAATACATGCATCGTTTTGCACAGATCATGGAGCCGGAGCAACTTTTGGATGGCAATAGGAGTTTTAGGAGCTGACTTCAGTCCAGAGATCCCGAGGTAGCCTTGTTGGCATCCGCATGGCCCGAAGTCTCTTCTATCTCTGCTTTAATTTGTTATCCTTTGTACCGGAACAAACCGAATTGTGTTTTTATTCAGACATTGTATTTAACATTCTCTAGATGTTCGTGAATTTGTGACTCCAGTTCTTGGGTAGAGGATTTTGTTAAACTTCCGCATTTCTTCCAGTTAATTATATATTGAGACTTCCGCTTTATCATATTATGTATTGTTATTATTAAATGATTAATAATTGCTAAAAGAAGTAAATTAACTTGGCTTGCCTAGCTCCTATTAGTAGGCGCCATCACAACTCCCGAGGGTGTGAAATTCGGGTCGTGACAAGTTGGTATCAGAGCACTAGGTTACATAGGTCTCACGACTCACGGACAAACTTAGTAGATTCTGAAGGATCGATACAGAGGCGTCTGTATTTATCCCCTAGAGGCTACAGAGTTAGGAAAATTTCACTTTTGTTCTTTCTTGTCGTGCGATTTTGTTTCTCAATACTAATTGTCATTCTACTCTATTCTTTCACAGATGGCGAGAACACGTGCTTCCTCTTCTACCGCGCAACAGCTCGAGCCCCCAGCAGTAGCTCCTACGAGGGGCTGAGGGCGAGGCCGAGGCCGTGCCAGAGGTCGAGGAAGGGGCAGAGCTCAGCCCCGAGCAGGAGGTGGAGCATCATATTGATTATGACGAAGAGGCTCCAACCCCAGCAACTCCGGTAGGCTCAGCTCAGGTCCCAGAGGGGTTTATAGCCACCCCAGTTCTTCAGGATGCTTTGGTCAGGTTGGTAGACTTTATGGAGAGCGTCTCTCGAGCGGGTTTGCTTCCAGTAGCACCAGCCACTTCTCAGGCTGGAGGAGGGGTTCGGACTCCTGCTACACGTACTCCGGAGCAGGTATCTCCCCAGGCTCAAGTTCTAGTGGTTCAACCAGCTGTGGCAGTTCAGTTGGGTATTGTGACTCAGACTAGCGACGGAGCGTCTATGTTTGCATATGTTTTGTGGAGGCTAGATAGGTTCACCAAGCTCTTGACCACCACATTCAGCGATGCTTCTACTGAGGACCCCCAGGATTTCTTATATAGCTGCTATGAATTTCTTCGGACTATGGGTATTGTGGAGACCAATGGGGTCGACTTCGCCACCTTTCGTCTATCTGGATCCGCCAAGACTTGGTGGAGGGACTATTGTTTAGCAAGGCCAATAGGTCCACCAACTCTGACTTGGGACCAGTTTGCAGAGTTATTTTTGGAGAAGTTTCTCCCAATTACTCAGCAAAAGGCTCTTCGCAGGCAGTTCGAGTGCCTCCAGCAGGGCTCTATGATAGTCACTCAGTATGAGACCTGGTTCATTTATCTAGCACGCCATGCTATTATTATACTCCCCACCGAGAGAGAGAGAGGGTGCGTAGGTTTATTGATGGATTGATTCAGCCGATCCGTCTCTAGATGGCTATGGCAGCCGGGAGTGAGATTTCTTTTCAAAAGGCGGCCAATGCGGCCTGTAGAGTTGATATGGCTCTTGCACGGGGAGGTAGTCTTGGGTCAGATAAGAGGCCCCGTCATGTAGGTAGGTTCAGCAGTACCTCGTCTGGAGGTAGAGATTCTTATGGTAGAGGCCATCCTCCGAGGCCCTTTCAGTCAGCTCTCCAGGTCTCTCATGGTACTTCGGGCAGTAGTGGTTCTCAACCGCATTATTCTTACCAGCAGCTTCACAATTCCCCATCAGCACCCATTCGTGCCCTACCACTTCAGCATTTTTGGGGTGGACATTCAGGTCGACAAGGTCAGCAGTCTCAGTAGTCGAGGGCTTATTATGGTTGTGGTGAACCGAGTCACATTGTCAGATTTTGCCCTCGAGCCTCGGGTAGTTCCCAGCAGCAGGGTCCTCGCCCCATGATTCAGGCACCAGGTGATCCACAGGCCGCCCAGCTAGCTAGAGATGGGGGTAGAGATCATAGAGGTGGAGGTAGAGATCATAGAAGTAGATCTCGGACCGCCAGAGGTAGAGGCCAGCCAGCAGCTGACCATTCCAGAGATGTGGTTCAGGGAGGTGGGGCCCAGCCCTGCTGTTTTGTTGTTCCAGCCAGGCCAGAGGCTGAGTCTTCGATGCAGTTATTACAGGTACTATTTTAGTCTGTGATAGGATGCTTTAGTGCTATTTGACCCTGGGTCTACGTATTCGTATGTTTCATCCTATTTTGCACAGTACTTGGTCATGCCTAATGATGCTTTGGGTATTACTGCTTATGTATCTACACCGGTGGGTGATTCTATAATGGTCGACCGAGTGCATCATTCCTGTGTGGTAGTTATTGGGGGTCTTGAGACCCGTGTTGATTTACTGCTCTTAGACATGGTGGATTTCGATGTTATATTAGGGATGGATTGGTTGTCCCCTTATCATGCTTTCTTGGATTATCACGCCAAGACCGTGACCTTGGCTTTGCTAGATTTGCCCTGTTTGGAGTGGAGAGGGACCCCATGGCATACCACCCGCAGAGTTATTTTATATGTGAAGGCTCGACGTATGGCTGCGAAGGGGTGTTTAGCTTATCTGGCATATGTTCGCGATTCCAGCAGAGAGGTCCCTTCTATTGATTCTGTTCCTATTGTTCGGGAGTTCCCCGAGGTTTTCCCTTCTGACCTGCCGGGTATACCGCCCGATAGGAATATTGATATTTGTATTGATCTGGCTCTGGGCTCTGGGCTCTCAGCCCATTTCCATTCTGCCGTATTGCATGGCCCCGCCAGAGTTGAAAGAGTTAAAGGATCAGTTGCAGGATTTGCTGGAGAAGGGTTTCATTAGGCCCAATGTTTCGCCTTGGGGTGCGCATGTGTTATTTGTGAAGAATAAGGATGGTTCAATAAGGATGTGCATTGATTACCGGCAATTGAACAAAGTGACGATAAAGAATAAGTATCCACTGCCGAAGATTAATGATTTGTTTGACCAACTTCAGGGTGTGAAGGTGTTTTCAAAGATAGATTTGAGATCTGGCTACCACCAGTTGAGGATTAGGGCATCCGATGTCCCTAAGACAGCATTCCACACTCGGTATGGGCATTATGAGTTTTTGGTCATGTTATTTGGGTTGACCAATGCCCCATAAACATTCATGGAGTTGATGAACCGAGTGTTCAAGCCTTGTTTGGACTTGTTCGTGATAGTTTTCATTGATGATATTCTGATATACTCCCACAGCCAGGAGGAGCACGAGCAGCACCTTAGAGTGGTTCTTCAGATTCTGAAGGATAGTCAGTTATATGCTAAGTTCTCGAAGTGTGAGTTCTGGTTTGTTCTGTTGCATTTCTGGGTCACGTTGTATCAGCAGAGGGTATTCAGGTGGACTCGAAAAAGATTGAGGCAGTCAAGAACTAGCCTCAACCAGCATCAGCTACATAGATATGGAGTTTCTTGGGATTAGCAGGCTACTATCGTCGGTTCGTGGAGGGATTCTCATCTATTACAGCCCTGATGACCAGATTGACCCAGAAGGGTGCCCAGTTCAGATGGTCAGATGAGTGTGAGGCGAGCTTTGAGAAGCTCAAGACAGCCCTGACTACAATACCGATATTGGTTTTGCCCACAGGTTCAGGGCCTTTTACAGTCTATTGTGATGCTTCCCGTATTGGGCTTAGTGCAGTATTGATGCAGGATGGCTGAGTCATTGCCTATGCTTTGAGGCAGTTGAAGATCCACGAGAAGAATTATCCGGTTCATGATCTAGAGTTGGCAGCCATTGTTCATGCTTTAAAGATTTGGAGGCATTAACTATATGGTGTGACATGTGAGGTGTACACTGATCACAAGAGTCTTCAATACTTGTTCAAGCAAAAGGAGTTGAATTTGAGGCAGAGGAGATGGTTGGAGTTATTGAAAGATTATGATGTTACTATTTTGTATCACCCGGGGAAAGCCAATATGGTAGCCGATGTATTGAGTAGTAAGTTCGCCAGCATGGGTAGTCTTGCTTATATTCCGGTCAGCTAGAAGACGCTTTCTTTGGATGTTCAGGCCTTGGCCAATCGATTTGTGAGGTTAGATATTTCTGAGCCTAGCCGAGTGATAGCTTGCACGGTCACTCGTTCCTTATTATTGGAGCATATCCGTGATCGACAGTTTGATGATCCCCATTTGTGTGTCCTGAGAGACACGGTGCAGCGTGGAGGTGACACGAAGGTGACCTTAGATGATGATGATGTTTTGAGATTGTAGGGGCGAGTTTGTGTGCCCAATTTTGATGGGATTCGAGAGTTGATCTTAGCAGAGGCCTATAATTTTCGATATTCCATTCACCAGGGCGCCGCGAAGATGTATCAGGATCTGAGGCAGCTCTATTGGTGGCGTAGGATGAAGAAGAATATAGTTTCATATGTGGCTCGATGCTTGAACTGTCAGCAGGTTAAGTATGAGCATCAGAGGCCTGGTGGTTTGTTTCAGAGGATTGAGCTTCCCGAGTGGAAGTGGGAGAGGATTACCATGGATTTTGTTACCGGACTTTCGTTGACTCGGAAGAAGTTCAATGCGATATGGGTTATTGTTGATAGGATGACCAAGTCAGCACATTTCATTCCTGTAGCAGTCTCCTATTCACCCGAGAGGTTAGCTGAGATTTATATCCGGGGAGATTGTTCGCCTTCATGGTGTGCCGGTATCTATCATTTCGGACCGGGGTACGCAGTTTACCTCGTGTTTTGGAGGTGCAGTTCAGTGAGAGTTAGGCATACGGGTTAAGTTGAGCACAGTGTTTCATCCTCAGACGGACGGTTAGTTCGAGCGGACTATTCAGATTTTGGAGGATATGCTCCAGGCTTGTGTTATCGACTTTGGAGTTTCGTGGGATCAGTTATTGCATTTAATGGAGTTTGCCTACAACAACAACTACCAGTCCAGCATTCATATGGCTCCATATGAGGCGTTGTATGGTAGGCGATGTCGGTCTCCAGTAATGGTTTGAGCCGGGAGAGGCTCGATTATTGGATACAAATTTAGTTCAGGAGGCCTTGGATAAGGTCAAGATCATTCAGGACAGGCTTCGTTCGGCTCAGTCGCGGCAAAAGAGTTATGCAGATCGTAAGGTTCGGGATGTAGCTTTCATGGTTGGTGAGCGGGTCTTGCTCTGAGTGTCGCCTATGAAGGGCATAAGTAGATTTGGGAAGAAAGGAAAGCTTAGTCCTAGGTTCATTGGTCCATTTGAGATCCTTGATCGTATGGGAGAGATGGCTTATAGACTTGACTTGCTTCCTAGCTTGTCAGCCGTGTATCCAGTTTTTCATGTGCCCATGCTTCGGAGGTATCACGATGATCCAGCCCACGTGTTAGATTTCAGCACTGTCCAGTTGGACAAGGATCTATCTTATGAGGAGGAGCCGGTAACTATTCTAGGCCGGTAGGTTCGACAGTTGAGGTCGAAGAGTTTTCCTTCAGTGCGTGTTCAGTGGAGAGGTCAGCATCCTGAGGCATCAACCTGGGAGTTCGAGTCTAATGTGCGGAGCCGTTATCCTTATTTTTTTCCCGACTCAGGTACTTCTTTCTTTTGTCCGTTCGAGGACGAACGATTATTTTAGAGGTGGAGAATGTGACGACCCAAAGGGTCATCACCTATTTTTTTCCCTATTTTATGGGCTTCTGAGGCCTTGAAAACCTCATTTTTAGTCGCCTCAATTTGCGTGCGTAGTTCGGGCACGTAGCCGGAAAACTTAAATATGAATTTTATGTGAAAATTGATGAAATTTGATATTAATATGATTAAAGTTGACTTTGGTCAACATTTTGGGTAAATGGACCCGGACCCATGATTTGACAGTCCTAGAGGGTCCGTAGAAATATATGGGACTCGGGCGTATGCCCGGAATCGAAATTCGAGGTCCCGAGCCCGAGAAATGAATTTTTAAAAGAAATTGTTTTCTGAAATTTTTAAAGAAATTTGAAGTGTAAATGAATTATAATGTGTTGGTATCGGGCCTATATTTTGGTTCCGGCGCCCGGTACAGGTCTTATATGTGGTTTAAGCGCTTCCTATGAAATTTGGTTGAAATCGGATGTCATTTGACGTGTTTCGGACCTAAATATCAAAAAAGTAAAAGTTTATGAAGCTTGATGAAAAAGTGATGATTTTGAGGTTTGATTCCTCGTTTTTAATGTTATTTTGGCGATTTGATAGTACGGTTAAGTTTGTAGGATGTTATCGAGTTAGTGTGTGTGATTGGTTAGGAGCCCAGAGGGCTCAGGAGTGTTTTTGGAGGTGTTCGGGATGGTTTTGGACTTAGGATGATTTTCTGCAATTTTTGCACAGGCATTCCATTCTTCGCGTTCACAACCTTCAGCTCGCGTTTGTGATGCTTCCCAGGTTCCCTTCTTCACGTTCGCGTCACAACTTTCACGATCGCGTAAGCCAATTTTAGGACCTCCCCCCTAGAAATTCCTTCTTCGCGTTCGCATTCCACATTTCGCGAATGCGTAACTTTACCAGTTTCCTCATTGCGTTCGCGTGGTTCTTCACGCGTTCACGTATAACAATTCCGGGACCCCTCAGCTTTCCCCTTCGCGTTCACGTTCCCCCAATCACGAATGCGATGCCCTGTCCAGTTGCCCATCGCGAATGCGACCACTCTCTCATGAACGCGTAGGGCAAATTTGCCCAGTTATATTTTTAAGTTTCCAGAATAAAAAAAATACGGGTTTCATTCAAATTTCTCACGAACTCTCTTCTTCCCCAAGCTCTAGGAGTCCATTGAAGCCCCTATTCTTCAAGACCATTTTTCCCACCTATTTCCTTCATTTTCTCTCATTAGTTAGTGAGTTTCTAAGCCTAAATCATGTAATCTAGGGTTGAAATTGGGGGAAATGGGTAGAGTTAGGACTTTTCAATTTTCTTTGATTTAGACCTTGTTTTGGGGTCGAATTTGAAAAAAAATTGTACATACGGGTTCATGGGGGAATGGGTGATATGGAATTGGTTCGAACCTCGTATTGTGACCAAGCGGGCCCGGGGGCAATTTTGGAATTTTTGGAAGAAAGCTTAGAGATCTATATTTAGGCATTGGGTTTGATTTGTTTAGCTATTATTGATATTATAAAGTCGTTATTTCATAGATTTGATTGAGTTGGAGCCGAATTTGAGAGGGAAAGCGGTCGTTGTGGATTGATTTAGCCGTGGGAGTTGAGGTAAGTGTTTGATCTAACTTCGGCTTGAGGGAATAGGATTAGAGTATTGTTTGCTAATTGTTAATTGTCTAGTATGGTGTATAGGCATGGCGACGACTATCTATACACTGGTGTCTAGCATGACCGTGAGTGCTTATTTTATTGTGACTCTTCCTTGTGTAATTGATGGTTTCTATATAATGTGAAGAGTATGATAAAGAATTATGATTTGTGAACCCTTGGAGCGTTGGCTCGAATGATAAGGTATTTATTGAGTAAGAAATGAAAGAAAGAGAAAGAAATGTGATTATTCCCTTGCCGAACTGTATTCGTATATTGATTATCTCCCTTGCCGGGATGTGAAAGTTAGTGTTGTTGTTCCCTTGCCAGGATTTAACTATTTACTTGTGTTTCCCCTTGCCGAGACTTCTATTACTGTTTGTCTATCCCCCCTCCCCATTGGTTGTGATTGTTGCTTGGGTGAGGAAGAGTGATAAAGTACGAAGGTTGATGCCGTGCACGATTTGTGTTGAGGATATGTTAATGCACGAAGGAACATTCCATGCCATATTTTGATTATTAATGAATGAAGGAACATTCTGTGCCCCGTTTTGATTATTAATGCACGAAGGAACACTCCGTGCCCTGATTTTGATTACTAATGCACGAAGGAACATTCCTGCGCCATGATATGATTACTAATGCACGAATGAACATTCCGTGCCATGATATGAATACTAATGCACGAAGGATCATTCCATGCCATGATATGAGTGTTTATGCATGAAGGATCATTCCGTGCCATATTGTAGTTGTACAGTTTCATCCCTTATTTATTGATTTTGTATTCTAAACTATTACAGCCCCTACATCATGCTCCCCTCCCTCTTGACTTATTAAATTTCTGTATTCTCTTCTATTGCATATATATATATATATATATATATATATATATATATATATATATATAT
>MU670571.1:14402-75691 GCA_026770625.1 Nicotiana glauca
CTACTTCGCCGGGGTTAGGCCAGGCACTTACCCGGTTGTGCTTATGCTACACTCTGTGCATCTTTTTGTACAGATCACGGAATCGGAGCAGCTTTTGGATAGCAGTAGGAGTTTTGGGAGCTGACTTCAGTCCAGAGATCTCGAGGTAGCCGTGCTGGCATCCGCATGGCCCGGAGTCTCTTCTATCTCTACTTTAGTTCGTTATCCTTTGTACCGGAATAGATAGAATTGTGTTTTTATTCAGACATTGTATTTAGCATTCTTTAGACGTTAGTGAGTTTGTGACTCCAGTTCTTGGGTAGAGGATTTTGTTAAACTTCCGCATTTCTTCCAGTTAATTATATATTGAGACTTCTGCTTTATCATATTATGTATTGTTATTATTAAGTGATCGGTAATTTCTAAGAGAAGTAAATTAACTTGGCTTGCCTAGCTCCTATTAGTAGACACCATCACGACTCCTAAGGGTGGAAAATTCGGGTCGTGACAGCCTTCCTCAGTACTGAGTGACTGCTATCAGAGATGTATTTATATACATGAAAGATCTTCCCTAGGTCGTACGAGCCATATATAGTACTGAGTGGAAGAGCAACGAGTTATTGGGCACATGAGGTACTTGGCATATTCATTCAGTATGTGCATTGGCATGTAGATGTAGCAGAGCTTATACTCCTTTATCATGTCCATACTTTCTTTATTTCCCTGTTATGAGTTGTTTAATTAACTGAAAGCATGCCTACATTTATGTACGAAATTCCTGTTTATCCTATCAAGATCCTATCAAGAGGTTGAGTTCGTCACTACCTCTTAGTCCATATTTTGGACTTGTTACTTACTGAGTTGGTGTACTCACGTTACCCCCAGTACCTCGTATACAGAATCAGGCACTTCGGATCTAGTGGCAGATATTTGATCGAGGCTTCTGACTTAGAAGATTATTAAAGTACCTGCACAGTGTTCGCAAGGCTTGGCTCTCGTTCTCATTTCCAGTTGTACTCTTCTGTTGGCTCTTAGACACTTTGACAGATTATGTATTTACATTATGCGCTCATGATCTCAGTGACACCGTAATTTTGGGACGAATTTATTGTAATTTGAATCTTTCTCTTATGTCTTAAACGAATTTTTTTAAAAATGATGAACGTCTTCGGCAAATGATTTTTAATATTTACACCGTGGTATTGGATTGCGTTGGTTTAAGGCTGGCCTAGTTTCATAATAGTTATCATCACGGCGGGTTGGATTTTGGGTCGTGACAGATATCATGTTGTATTTTCTTACCAATTAGTTTGATAATGAGAGAATATCGCCATGGTTGATATATATACATACTTGGTCTTCTGCTGTCAGATGGATTCTCTGTTCATCCACTAACATTGAGTGATTGGGTATGTCATTTGTTTCTTGAACCTTTGTAGTAGTATCAATATATGCAGGGGTCTTAGCAATTCTTAGGGAATGCTTACTCCTTCGATAAGTTTATTTTTAAAACTTTGGATTTCTTCATTTTGAGTGGTAGTATCCTTATCTTGAGGTTTAGGGGCAATGTGAAAATTGGTGTTTGGATTCATTTGTGTGTTTTGAATTGAAAAGATGAAGATTGGTTGTAGGTTAGAGAGAATAGAGTCTCTCACTAGGAATAATAATTAATCTTGCTATCACCACATAAGACAAATTCTTGAGTTTGGAAAACTTTTTTTTGCCACGAGAGCATGGTTTTTGCGGTAAAAAAGGTTTAGCGTGCTAGAAGATAAGATTCTTATAACTCAAACTACTATCTTCTCACTTGCTTAAATTTATTGCCTGTTTGGCCAAGTTTTTCCAATCTTAGAAGTATTTTTTTTAAAAGTGTTTGGCCAAGAAAAAAAAAGTATTTTTGAGGAGAATCAAAAATAATTTTGAAGAAGCAGAAAAAAGTGATGGAGATGCGGCTTAACTATAAGGAAACTAAAGCAATGGTGTGGGGCTCCTTTTCTTTGAATTGTTTTATTTCATTTATTAAATTATTCTCTTTTTCCTTTTCTTCTTTTTCTTTTTATCTTTTTTCATATGCTTCTTTTAACATTTTCAATTCTTTTTCTAATTCTAGGATTTTGCTATTTTTAGTTTCTTTCTATCTGTAATTTTTTTTTTTGGCTTGTTGTTTAATTTTGTCTATTTCCTTTTTCCACTTTTGTCTAACGATTTATGCTATAGATATTATTTTAAAAAAATCTACGTGTAGTATTAGAAGTGAAATTTTTGAAAGAAAGTTAAATAACTTTTTACTTTTATGTACGGACCGTTTCATTGATTGGGAAATGGAATAAATCTTTAGGTAATTCTAGTTTCCTTCCATACTGGGTACCTAATTTCTTGCCTCAATTATATCATAGTAACAATTAACATAGGCCCACATGACTTCCTATATTTATCTTTTTTATTTTCTCTTTCACTTATTCTTACTCTCTTCTTATGGACTATTCCATTCTAGAAAACCTACGGTTATATGCTCACAAAAGATCAAAAATTGCTTTTTGGTGTCGTCTTGAAATTCCAAGCATTGCAATAAGGCTATTAGGCAAAATTAATTGTTATTTTGAAGTAGCGCAACACTATTTCGATATCGTTATATCAATTTATCAAATTCTTGAGCTAGGTTTTACTGTTCTGACTTTATATTATATTTTTTATTGAAAATTTTTTATTATTGATAATTTACTTGATAAGTATATATTATTATTTTAGTTATTATTAGAATTTATTCAATTTAAGTACGTCAACTAGAAAATATGAATCTGATTATGTAAAAAGAGAAAAAAAAATGTGAAGAATTAATTAAATCCCAAAAGGGAGCCCTTGATAGATTTTTAACAAATAATAAAATCTTGAATTAGAAAATATGGGAAGATGTTCATCAAATTAACAACTCACTAACAGAGTTGAGTTAGATGATAATAACATCCAAGAAGAAACTCTAGAAGATACTCAGAACTCTGACTTAGTTCCAAAAAATCAAGAACTCCTAAATGATTTGAATAACTGCATCTCTAAAAATATATACTATCCAAGTCAATAAAATACTATAGATACAAAGTTGAGAGTTCTATTAGTAGAAAATAGACCAATTGGAATAACTAGCATTAATTTTTGAGACATTTCTTTACAACACATTATATTCAAAAATTAGCAAATGGGAAAAGACATAAAAGAAAATGGTTAGTTTACTCTAAAGATTTAGATAAATTTTTTTGATTTTGTTATAAATTATTTAGTACAACTTCTAATTGTAATAATAAACTAGCCAGTGAAGGTATTAATGATTGAAGAAATATTAGTGCTAAGCTCAAAGCTCATGAAGTAACAAATGAGCATATTATCAATATGGGTGTGTGGATTGATTTAAAAATGAGATTGAGAAACTTAAGTGATAAGGATATACAAGATCAAATCAATAGAGATAGAACACACTTGAAAAATATATTGTCAAGAATTATTGCAGTGATCAAAACTCTTGGAAAAATAATTTGGCATTTAGGGAAAAAATAAAAAAGTCTATCAAGAAAGTAGCTGAAATTTTTTAAGCCTAATTGAAATGATTGTAAAATTTGATCCAATTATGCCAGAATATATTCGGCGAATTAAGCATGATGAAATTCATTATCATTACCTTGGACATAATATACAAAATGAATTGATAAACTTGTTGGCAAGTGAAATCAAGAATACTATTATTGAAAAAACTAAAGAAATAAAATACTTCTCAATCATATTTGATTGCACTTCAGATGTAAGCCATTAATAACAAATGTCTTTTATATTGCGAAGTGCGGATATTTCAGCTACTCCAATAAAAATTAATGAATATTTTTTTATAGTCTTTAAAAATGGACAATACAAGTGAAAAATATCTTTTTAAAGTTATTATAGATGAGATAAAAAAATATTGGACTTAATATTGATGATTTAAGAGGACAAGGATATGATAACGAGTCCAATATGAAAGGAAAACATCAAGGAATACAAAAAAGACTTTTCGACATAAATCCTATAGTATTTTATACACCTTGTGGTTGTCAGAGTTTAAATTTGGTACTTTGTGATATGGCTAATTCTTGTACGAAAGCTATATCATTCTTTGGAGTTTCTACCAAGCGATGGGAAGTTATAAAAGACTTTGTACCCAACTTAACTCTAAAATCATTGTCACAAATACGTTGGGGAAGTCGTATTGAAAGTATTAAAGCATTAAGATCCCAAGCACCACAAATAAGAGATGCTTTATTGAAACTAATAGAAGTTAGGGGGATGACCCAAAAGGTTATCACTTGTTTTAAAAATAAATTCAGTGTTCCAAGGCCTAAAAATCTTTCTTTTACCTCCCCTTGATTTGCGAGCGTGGTCCGGACTTATATCCAAAAAGCCTTCTATGTGAAAAGACGAGAAATAGAAATTTCTAGAGTTAAAAATTTGATTTTGGTTGACTTTGGTCAACATTTTGAGCAAACGGGTTCGGATCCGTGTTGCGACGATATCGGGAGGTCCGAAGTAAAATATGATACTTGGGCGTATGCCCAAAAATGAATTCTGAGGTCCCCTTAGATATAAATGTTTGAAAGAAATTACTTTGCTGAATTATCTAAGAAATGAAGAAAAGAATTAATGTTCGAAACCATTGTTATCGGGCCCGTATTTTAGTTTCGGAGCTGTTACGACCGCAGTTCACCCTTTATGAACATGTCGTGATGACACCTAGTTCCTACAACTAGGTAAGCCTAACAATGCAGAAACAACAACCTCACTTGCGAAATAATTAATTAAAACTGAACATATTAAAATAATAACGGCAAATAAGGCCACTCGGCCTATACAACTCAAAAAAAAAGCGGAAGTCTACAATTGAATTCCAAAATCCAGAAACTCACAGGAAACACAGGCTAAAAGAAATATTGTAAATGCTCTAATCTCCAGAATGTCTACATCAAAAGTATGATAGAATCTAAACACTACAGATAGAATAAGGAAGGAGACTCTTTGGTCTGCGGACGCTGCAGATATACCTCGAAGTCTCTGCTAGATCTCTCCGCCTCGATGATAGTACTCCTGGGTGGAGGAACCTGGATCTACACATAAAAAACATGTGCAAAAAGGACATGAGTACACCACAACGGTACTCAGTAAGTGCCAAGCCTAACCTCAGTTGGGTAGTGACGAGGTAGGTCAGGGCCTTGCTAAGGTAAAAATATAATAATAAATTAACAGTATGAAAGAAATGACAGTAATAATGAGCACGACAGTGAGATAAAACAGGTCAACAAGGCTATAACAACTACACAATAAACAAAGTAAACACGGAATGTGTACAACTCAATAACAGTGATAACAATGGGGATCTCCCAGGATACCATCCTGTAGTCCTTTCTCTCATCTGTCCAGTGGATCTTCCGGGATACCGTTCCGTAATCCATCACATATGTAAATCCAAAAGATCTCCCGGAATACTGTCCCGTAGTCCAACCATTAATATGCATGGAGATCTATCGGGAATCTAACCCGCAGTCCCAAAGTAAAATTGCAAGGGAGATCTATCGGGAATCTAACCCGCAGTCCCAAAGTAAAAGTGCAGGGGATCTACCGGGAATCGAACATGTAGTCCCAAAGTAAACAAACAAGGGGGAGCTACCGGAATCCCATATCCGTAGTCCCAATATAAATGCGCAATCACAACCAGAAGATACACCAAAATGAAGTACAAAAGACAAGCAACGGGTAATACTAGCCTAGCATGCTTCACATAGTACAGTCAAGGCAACTTAAGCAAGTAGGCAAGTTAAATCAACTAAACATGCTTTCCAAATCTAGCACAGGTTAAAATTGCAAGTAGAATAAAGCAAATATGAAAGAAACTCAATCTCAATATCTTAAGTAAAAACCGGATTTACAATTGGCTCAAGTACGCGCTCGTTACCTCACGTATTAGGCACTCAAAATACCAAATAACAAATCTTAAGAAGAAAGTTCCCCCCACACAAGGTTAGACAATCCACTTACCTCGAACTAGCTCAAATCAACTAGAGATCACGCCTATGCCACGAGTATCCGACTCCAAATGGCCCAAATCTATTCAATCCAATTACACATTGTAAATAACATCACAAACAACTGGTTTTACTATTAAATTCAAAGCTACGATATGAAATTAGGTAAAATGACCAAAATGTCCTTCTGCCCAACGTCTCAGAATCGAATAATTTTTATATTTGCAAAACCCTTGTATCCTCACGAGTCTAACCATATAAAAATATCCCAAATCGAAGGTTAAACATCCACTCAAAACCCAATAGTTTAGCCTATGAAGTTTCACCCAATTTTTCCAATTTTTGATCCCAAATTCAAATTTTAATGATAGATTTAACTATAAAATGATGAAATATAACTAGAAGGGATTAAAGAAACGTTACCTAATAGTCTTCTCTTCAAAACCCTCTGAAAATCGCCCTTCCCCGAGTTCAATTTGATTTTTCTAACTTATGAAATCTAACCCTCGAAATTTCTATATCTGCACAGGCATTTCTGCTTCTGCAGACAAGGGACCGTTTCTGCGGTCCCGCTTATGCGGAAAATGAGCCGCCTATTTGACTTTTACTAAAAATGTGACATCCTCTTATGCAGTTCAATAACCGCTTATGCGGTTCCGCTTATGCAGATTCCTTACCGCTTCTACGGTTTTCTTACAGCTGACCCAAGACCGCATCTATGATAGAAGCCTCGCAGGTACGTAACCGCATCTGCGGTAGATCTTCCGCACCTGCGAAAAAAGCTGAGGGAGCCCAAATTCACTCCTGCGATTGAGTGGCCGCTTCTGCGGTTCCCAAGCCGCAAAAGCGAAAATACCAGAAGAGAAAAAGACCAGCTGCTGCAACATTTCAAAAATTTCTCCGTTAACCACCCGAAATCATCCCGAGGCCCCTGGGACCTCAACCAAAAGCACCAATATTACCTAATACCTCATTCAAACTTGTACCAATCATTAAACCACCTAAAACCACGCCGGAAACTCGAATTAATCAATGATTTGAGCCTAAGAACTTCAAATTCCATCAAAATACATTTTCGATAAAAAAACCCAACCCAAACACGTCCGAATGACCTAATATTTTGCACACACATCCAAAATTACACGACAGAGCTATTGCAATTTCCGAAATTCTATTCCGGCTCTCAGATAAAAAACTCACTGTCGGACCGGAAACTTCAAAAATTCAACCTTCGGCATCTCAAGCCTAAATGAGCTACGGACTTCCAAAATATATTACGAACATGCTCCCAACCCCGAAATCACCTAACAGAGCTAACAGAACTATCAAATTTCCATTCCAAGGTCGTCTTCACACTGTTCCAACTACGGACCACTTTTCAACACTTGAGCTCTCATTTAGGGACTAAGTGTCCCTAAACTCTCCGAAACTCAACATTGATCGTCCCGGCAAACCAAAATAGCATAAATGAACTTAGGGGAAGCAGATAATAGGGGATTGGAGCATTAATTCTTAAGACGACTGGTCGGGTCATCACAGGAGCCCTATACAAACATGTTATAGTATTTGAATGATTACTGTGAAATTTGGTGAAAAATGGAGTCTATTTGACGTGAATTGGACTTCCAGTGGAAGAGTTATGAACCTTAAATGTTCTTGATAAAAATAATGAGTTTTGAGGTGTAATTCATGATTTTACATGTTATTTTGATGATGTGATCACATGCGTAGGTCCATATGATGTTTTTGAGTTAGTATGCACATTTGGTTTGAAGTCCCGAGGGCTCGGGTGAGTTTCAGGTAGGTTCCATGATGTCTTAGGCTAAAAAGATGGATGTTGCAAGTTCAGAGAAGTGAAAGTCTTTGAACCCGCTAGTGCTATTGATTTTGTGATGTCCGTAATGGAGATTTTGCGGCCACACTCGATTTTGTGCGGTCCGCACAGACTAGTCCGACTTCAGAAGGCTATATCTTTTGATATACAAAGAATTTTGAGATGATTCAAAAACAAAAGTTATAGAACTTCATGTCTTGTTTCTAGAAAAGTATAGAAATCACAATTTGGAGTCCTGTAAAGAAAGTTATAGACAAAATACTAAAGCATATCACTGTAGTTAACACTGTAAGCTCCGCGGTCGCACTCCTTTTTGTGTGGTCCGCACAAGGGGTCTGAGAGGGGTATATTTAAATGGGATTTAATGTTATTTTTTATTTATCGAAAACCCAAGAACATAAGAGGCGATTTTTCAAACAACCTTTCTTCTCCAAAACATTAGCAAATGATTTCTAACTCATTTTCTTTACTTCTTAACTTCTTTTTATAAGATTTCATCCTTGAATCTAAGGTTTTCCGAGTGAAATTGGGAATTTTGGGTAGAAACCTAAGAATATTGAAATTTGGGGATTTAGAACTCAAATTAAGGTCGGATTCCAAAACCAATTATATATCCGGGCTCGAGGGTGAATGGGTAATCGGGGTTTGATTCGAATTTCAGGTTTGGACCAAGCGGGCCTAGGGTCGAATTTTGACTTTTTGGGAAAAACTTTGGAAAACTTATTTCCGTGCATTATTTAATTTAACACTTATTAATATTATTAAGTAACTTGTGGCTGGATATGAGTGAGTTGGTGGTATACTTAACAGGTAAAGCGATAGTTGAGGCTTGAATTGTGTTCGTGGCATCAAGGTAAGTGCTTGGTGTAACCTTAGCTTGAGGGATTACGAGTTGAGTCTTATATGTTGTATGTTAAATGTTAAGTACGATGTATAGGCATTGTGACGAGTATCTATACATTAGTATCAAGCATGCCCGTGAGTCTTATACTATGATTTATGTGACTCCATTTCGTATTGTTCATGCTCTATATAATGAAGATGACTTGTGGAAGTATTATTCTTAATGAAAATGGTAAGAGAATTGGCTCGAGTTGAGAATATAATTGTTGAACATGGTAGAGCATTGGCTCAAGTTGAGAATTGACTTGTTGAACATTGTAGAGCATTGGCTTAAGTTAAGAACTGAATTGTTGAACATCATAGAGCATTGACTCAAGTTGTGAATTGAGTTGTGAATTAAATGTGAAAAGGGAAAGAAAAGAGAGGATCATGATATTGTCTCCCTTGTCGAGATGTTATTGTTTTAATATTATTTCCCTTGCCGGGATGTTATTATTTTGATATCGTTTCCCTTGTCGGGATTTGATTGTTGTACTATTGTTCCCTTGCCAAAATTTTAATATGATCTTACTTATTTCCTTGCCCTTATTTCTTGTGATTGTTGTTTGGGTGAGGAAGAGTGTTAAAGCACGAAGGATGATGCCGTGTATGATTTTTGTAAGGAAGAGTGTAAAGCACAAAGGGTGATGCCGTGCTGCACGATGTACCATTCCATGCCAATTATATTGGTTTTCATGGTGAGGACGAGAGTAAAAGCACGAAGGGTAATTCCATGCAGATTATATTGATTCTTATGGTGAGGACGAGAGTAAAATCATGAAGGGTGATGTCGTGCACTTGTCCTTAATTTTCCTGATTTTTGCTGATAATTAAGTTATGTTGTCCTTTACATTTATTTACCGATTTTCTGTTGTTACTTGATTTTATTTTGATGTAATAAATTCCCTTACCCTATTTGCTTTGTAATTGTTGCTTGAGTGAGGAAGAGTGTTAAAGCACGAAGGGTGATGCCATGTATTATTTTGGTAAGAGAGTGTTAAAGCACGAAGGGTGATACCGTGTATTGTTTTGGTGAGAGAGTGTTAAAGCACGAAGGGTGATGACGTGCACTTGTCTTTGATTTCCTTATTTTTATTGATAACTGAGTTACAATTTCTCTACATTTAATTGCTGGTTTCCTGTTGATACTTATTGTACCCCGCAACATGATTCCCCCTTCCTATTTTCAATTGAACTGTGGTGATCCTCATATTTATTTGTTGTTCTTCTATTATTATGTGATTTCCCCGAAACATGTTACCCCCTCCCATACTTAACTGTACATTACTATTCTTCTTTTCTACTGTATATGATTTAAGTGCACAGGTTTATTTGGTAGTCTGGTCCTAGCCTCGTTACTACTTCGCCGAGGTTAGGCTTGGCACTTACCAGCAAATGGGGTTGGTTGTGCTGATACTACATTCTGCACTGTGTGCAGATCCCGGAGCAGCAACATTCAGACCTTAGCTTGGGTGGATGCCTTCAGTCCAGTTGGAGATTCTAAGGTAGTCTTGCATGCGTTCGCATGCCCTTGCGTCTCCCTTTATTCCTTCATCCTGTTTCATATACTATTTTAGAAATAATGTATTAGCTATCTTTCAGATTCTGTTTGTAGTAAATTTTAGACTGTCTATGAAGCGCGACACCAGTTCTGGGTACAAATATGTTATAGTATTTGAATGATAACTGTGAAATTTGATGAAAAATGGAGTCTATTTAATGTGAGTTGGACTTCCGGTGGAAGAGTTATGAACTTTAAGTGTTCTTGATGAAAATGATGACTTTTGAGGTTTAATTCATGGTTTTACATGTTATTTTGATGATGTAATCGCACGAGTAGGTCCATATGATGTTTTTGAGTTAGTATGCACATTTGGTTTGGAGTCCCGAGGGCTCGGGTAGTTTCAGTATATCTCAGGCTTGAAACATGGATGTTGCAGGTTCAGAGAAGTGCAAATATCTGAACCCGCCAGTGCTGACCGCATTGGTTTTGTGTTGTCAGCGGTGGAGGCTTTGCGGCCGTACTCGATTTTGTGCAGTCCGCACAGGTTCACTGGTCCGACTTCGAAAGCCTATATCTTTTGATGTATAAGAAATTTTGAGATATTTCAAAAACAAAAGTTATAGCCCTTCGTGTCTAGTTTCTATAAAGGCAACGAAATCATAATTTGGACACCTATAGAGAAACTTATGGCCAAAATACTAAGTCATATCACTACAGTCAATCATGTGAGCTCCGCAGCTGCACTCCTTTTTGTGCGGTCCGCACATAGGATCTGAGAGGGGTATATTTAAACGGGATTTTCAGTTATTTTTTATTTTCAAAACCCTAAAAACATAAGAGGTGATTTTTCAAACAACCTTTCTTCTCCAAAATATTAGTAACTGATTTCTAACTTATTTTCTTTACTCCTTTACTTCTTTCTACAAGATTTCATCCTAGAATCTAAGGTTTTCATGGTGGAATTAGAAATTTTGGGTAAAAACTAAGAATATTGAAATTTGGGGATTTAGACCTCAAATTGAGGTTGGATTCCAAAATTAATTATATATCCAGGCTCGGGGGTGAATGGGTAATCGAGTTTTGGTCCGAATTTCGGGTTTGGACCAAGCGGGCCCGGGGTCGAATTTTGACTTTTTGGGAAAAACTTTAGAAAACTTATTTCCATGCATTAGAATTGATTCATTTAACACTTATTATTATTATTAAGTTACTTGTGGCTAGATACGAGAGTTGGTGGTGGACTTAAGAGGTAAAGCGATAGTTGAGGCTTGAATTCTGTTCGTGACATCGAGATAAGTGTTTGGTGTAACCTTAGCTTGAGGGATTAGGAGTTGAGTCTGATTTGCTATGTGCTAAATGTTAAGTACGACATATTTTCATGGTGACGAGTATCTATACGTTGGTGTCAAGCATGGCAATGAGTCTTATACTATGATTTATGTGACTCCGTTTTGTATTGTTCATGCTCTATATGATGATTTATACTAATGAAGATGGCTTGTGGAAGTATTATTGTTAATTGAACATGGTAAGAGTGTTGGCTCGAGTTGAGAATTTAATTATTGAACATGGTAGAGCATTGGCTCAAGTTGAGAATTGACTTGTTGAACATTGTAGAGCATTGGCTCAAGTTAAGAACTAAATTGTTGAACATTATAGAGCATTGTCTCAAGTTGTGAATTGAGTTGTGAAGTAAATGGGAAAAAAGAAAGAAAAGAGAGGATCATGATATTGTCTCCCTTGCCGGAATGTTATTGTTTTAATATTATTTTCCTTGCCGGGATGTTATTGTTTTGATATCGTTTCCCTTGTCGGAATTTGATTATTGTACTATTGTTCCCTTGCCGGGATTTTAATATGATCTTACTTATTTCCTTGCCCTTATTTCTGGTGATTGTTGTTTGGGTGAGGAAGAGTGTTAAAGCATGAAGGGTGATGCCGTATAGATTTTGTGTGGAACAATGTAAAGCACGAAGGGTGATATCGTGCCGCATAATGTACCATTCCGTACCGATTAGATTGATTTTCATGGTGAGGACGAGAGTAAAAGAACGAAGGGAGATGCCATGCAAATTATGTTGATTCTTATGGTGAGGACGAGAGTAAAATCACGAAGGATGATGACGTGCACTGTCATACCTCCTTTTTTACACACCTACCCCGAAGGATAATGTATAAGGGAGTTTTTCCATTTTAAGTGACATTATTCGAAATGGGATTATCTATTTATTTCAGGGTCGCCACTTGGGATAGGTTTGGCTTTTGGTGTACCAAGTCACCGGTTTATCTTGAATATCAAATCGAGGAAATTTCGACTTCCCGAATGGAGTCTGCGAACCAGAAATTCTGTTGACCAAGGGGAAGATGTTAGGCACCCCCGGATCTCGTGGTTCTAGCACGGTCGCTTAAACTATTATAAATGGCTTAATATTTGATTTTAATGCATGTCATCCTATAGTGCAATTTTAAAACTATTTACCGCTTTTAATTAATTGTAAGGAAATTGAACGTCGTTTAAAATATGTTTTTAGATCACGTCCCATGAAATGCACCCGGATCCTCGACACATTTTATTCAACTTTTTGGGATTTTGATTTGGATCACATGAAAAGCACACCCCAATTTAGGAAAGTAAAATTATTAAAGAACGTGCCTAAAATGACCAGCATGTTATTAATTTTGCGGGAGGCCATAAAAATTCGCTAAATGGCACGTCCCGAGTTCTAAATATTTTAATGCGAGTATTTAAAAGAGGGCCACGCAATTTATGAATTTTTTTTGGCGCGATGCACCTCGTTTTATTTTTAAGGCCATCCTAAAAGGGACTATTATTCTCTATTAAGGATTTTATCTAAAGGCCTAATTAATTAACACTATTAGTAAACTACTATTAAAAGCATTCAAGGAATTTGGGTCTCAAGATCAAGTCCAAATTTAAACAAGAGGGAAACCTCTTAATTCAAATTTGCTACTTAACTTGGAAGGCCCAAAACTGTATTACAAAATTAAACCAATGATTTTAAATAGGAATTCAGGCCTCTAGCATTTTAGGCTTTGAAACCAGCCCAAGAGGAATGGAAATGCCTTCAGCTTCATAAAGTTGTCCAAATGGCTGGGCTTGAGTACAGGCCCAATTTGAAGAGGTCTGTCCTTAATGGACTGCCTAGTGCACTGGCCCAAGGATGAAAATACTTGGACTCCTCATTAAATAGCTGGGCCCAACGTTAGCCCAATTTTTTTATAATTCAAGTAACATGAACAATGACAGAGATAGAATCAGTAATAATACTGGATCATCAATACTAGATTATTAACACTGGATTAACACGTAAATGTAAAATCGAGGATCTGATCGCCTATTTAAGATTTAGTACTAATTAACTGGCGTTTCAACTTATAAATTCATGCTCTTGTCCTCACTTTTAATGGAAAATAGATGGACAAAATATAGTCATTAACAGGTTTAAAACTAAAATATGAACAACCGGATATTTTTATGTTTTTGCAGATCTTACAAAATCTAGGTGATAGGATTGTAGCAATAGACAAATATTATTAACATCCACATGAGTAAAACCTAACACGAATTACCTAATCCCTTTATATCCTAACACCTGAATCATACAGAACTCAACTAAGGTTAAGAAAAAATCTGATAATGAGCATTTGAGGTAAAATCATATGCAAATACAGGGGTAAGCATTAATGTACCCCAAACCATTCCTATATTTGTACTAACATCAGCCCATAAATTGTATCTAAATTAGTCAAACGAAACAAACCAGTAGAAAATATGTCCAGTCCACAGTCCATTGTTCATGTAAGTACAAACCAAAGCTAAAACTATACTAGACAAATACATGTATCAATTGGCATCTATGGCTCTAGATTTAGACTAGGATCATAATCAGATAACTACAACATATTTAACATCAATTCAATTACAACATATTCTTCATTTGCATGATTTTTGAATCCTTTACATGTGCTTAAAATAATTCTTATACATAGCTCAAAGGAATACCTGGATAATGCCACACAAAAGGTAAATTTGGATTAGAAGATCAGTAGATAGTAATCAGCAGGACGCATCAGTAATAAAGTGTTAAAACACGAAGGGTGATGCCGTATATATTTTGTGAGGAACAGTGTAAAGCACGAAGGGTGATATCGTGCCGCACAATGTACCATTCTGTACCGATTATATTGATTTTCATGGTGAGGACGAGAGTAAAAGAACGAAGGGTGATGCCATGCAGATTATATTGATTCTTATGGTGAGGACGAGAGTAAAATCACGAAGGATGATGACGTGCACCGTCACACCTCCTTTTTTACACACCTACCCCGAAGGATAATGTATAAGGGAGTTTTTCCATTTTAAGTGACATTATTCGAAATGGGATTATCTATTTATTTCAGGGTCGCCACATGGGATAGGTTTGGCTTTTGGTGTCCCAAGTCACTGGTTTATCTTGAATATCAAATCGAGAGAATTTCGACTTCTCGAATGGAGTCTGCAAACCAGAAATTCTGAATAAGGAATTCTGTTGACCGAGGGGAAGGTGTTAGGCACCCACGGATCTCGTGGTTCTAGAACGATCGCTTAAACTATTATAAATGGCTTAATATCTGATTTTAATACATGTCATCCTATAGTTTAATTTTAAAATTATTTACCGCTTTTAATTAATTGTAAGGAAATTGAACGTCGTTTAAAACATATTTTTGGATCACGTACCATGAAATGCACCCGGATCCTCGACACATTTTATTCAACATTTTGGGATTTGGATTTGGGTCACATGAAATGCACACCCCAATTTAGGAAAGTAAAATTATTAAAGAACGCGCCTAAAGTGACTAGCGTGTTATTAACTTTGAGGGAGGCCATAAAAATGTACTAAATAGCACGTCCCGAGTTCTAAATATTTTAATGTGAGTATTTAAAAGAGGGCCACACAATTTATAAATTTTTTTTGGCGCGGTGCACCTCGTTTTATTTTTAAGGCCATCTTAAAAGGGACTATTATTCTCTATTAAGCATTTTCTCTAAAGGCCTAATTAATTAACACTATCAGTAAACTACTATTAAAAGCATTCAAGGAATATGGGTCTCAAGATCAAGTCCAAATTTAAACTAGAGGGAAACCTCTTAATTCAAATTTGCTACTTAACTTGGAAGGCCCAAAATTGTATTGAAAAATTAAACCAATGATTTCAAATAGGAATTCAGGCCTTTAGCATTTTAGGCTTCGAAACCAGCCCAAGAGGAATGGAAATGCCTTCAGCTTCATAAAGCTATCCAAATGGCTTGGCTTGGGTACATGCCCAATTTGAAGAGGTCTGTCCTTAACGGACTGCCCAGTGCACTGGCCCAAGGATGAAAATACTTGGACTCCTCATTAAATAGTTGGGCCCAACGTTAGCCCAGTTTTTTTATAATTCAAGTAACATGAACAATGACAGAGATAGAATCAGTAATAATACTGGATTATCAATACTAGATTATTAACACTGGATTAACACGTAAATGTAAAATCGAGAATCTGATCGCCTATTTAAGATTTAATACCAATTAACTGGCGTTTCAACTTATAAATTCATGCTTTTGTCCTCACTTTTAATGGAAAATAGATGGACAAAATACAATGATTAACAGGTTTAAAACTAAAATACGAACAACTGGATATTTTTATGTTTTTGCAGATCTTCTAAAATCTAGGTGACAGGATTGTAGCACTAGACAAATATTATTAACATCCGCAGGAGTAAAACCTAACACGAATTACCTAATCCCTTTATGACCAAATACCTGAATCATACAGAACTCAACTAAAGTTAAGAAAAAAAATCTGATAATGAGCATTTGAGGTAAAATCATATGCAAATACAGTGGTAAGCATTGATCTACCCCAAACCATTCCTATATTTGAACTAACATCAGCCCGTAAATCGTATCTAAATTAGTCAAACGAAACAAACCAGTAGAAAATATGTCCAGTCCACAGTCCATTGTTCATGTAAGTACAAACCAAAGCTAAAACTATACTAGACAAATACATGTATCAATTGGCATCTATGGCTCTAGATTTAGACTAGGATCATAATCAGATAACTACAACATATTTAACATCAATTCAACTTCAACATATTCTTCATTTGCATGATTTTTGAATCCTTTACATGTTCTTAAAATAATCCTTATACATAGCTCAAAGGAATACCTGGATAATGCCACACAAAAGGTAAATTTGGATTAGAAGATGAGCAGATAGTAATCAGCAGCACACAACAGTAATAAGATCAATTTTAAGCCCAAAATAGTATCACAGCAGCCCAAGAGTGAATTGTAGAGGAAAAGTACTAGCAAATAGCCAGAAATAGACTTGAATGGACCAAAATAGACTTGAAATAAACCCAGGAACTTCTGAAGCTTCAACGACATAAATACCAGGAATATTCAAGCTATTTTAACCTTACATAAGCTGGAATGTTAATTCAACAACTAGAATTTATGATCACTCTAAGAATTTGAATTTGAATTATTTTTTTTTTTTTGGATTTTCTGATTTCTCTGAGCTCTAGGATTAGAATTTTTTTTGAAATTTTGAGAGTTTGGATCTCTCTAGACTGCTGAAACTGGTTTTTGAATTTTCAGATATTAAAACCTCTAAACTTTCGAATTTCGAATTATTCAGACTTCTAAGACTATCAATTTCAAATTTCAGAATTTTCTAGCTTCTAAAAACTTGTAAAATAAGGCAAAGGGTATGCCTTTTTATAGCCAAAATTAGGGCAGCATTCAGATTTTTCTTTTGCACCGTAAGCTCCTCTTTTATTTTCAGTTTTTAACTATTTGATCCCTTAAATCATTTTTTGTTGGCCAAGTAACACTACCAAGTTCCTAAAATTCAAATTAGAACCCCCTTCTAGAAGGTTCTAGGGGGTTCTATTTTAGTTACTGCACTATTCTTTCATTGAACTACCTATAGACCCTTGAATTATTTATGAAATTACTAAACTATGTTTACTAGTCCCCAGCCCTGTTAACTTGGTCAAAACTGACCATAGTTAGTCAATCAAGGGATGGGAATATTCAGATATAACAAAACCTAAAAATTGCACTTACCAATGTAACTAATCAAAATTGAAATTTAACTCGAATTAATATGAATCCTCAGACTAAATGTATCATTGAACTAATAAAACAGTAAACTGTCAATTAAAAACAATTCAAAATAAAGTAAAATATAACATGGAAATAGTAATACTCAAACAATCCTTTGATTAATCAAATTAAACTAAACCTATTTTTAATCCAAAATTAAACCCCAACAGTTCAAATTAATCCACTATGGGCAATTATCAGGAATCTAAGAAAACAAGTGAGAATTACTCAGACACACTGGTCATGAATTATCATCTATACGAACAGAGAAAACAAAAAATCAAAAACTTAAACTAATCTAAACTACAAAACCTAGAATACTAATTACTCCCAACAAAATAAAAATAAAGCATGAATTTAATGAGAAAACAAATTTTAAAATGAATAAAAGAAGGAAGAAAAGAAAACTCACCTATGTAAGGATTGGATAGGTACTGGACTTCGAATCGAGCCTCGGAATAATGTTAAATATTTGTTCTTCACCAAGAACATTAAGACCAAATGAAAACATTGTTTCGTGACTCGAATCCAACACTGGACTCAAGAAATTGGGAAGAATTCGAGCATCTTAAAGCTTCTAGGGTTCCGTCATTCTAAAATTTGAAATTCGAGAAAATCAGGGATAATTCGAAAGAAAATAATTAGGGGTTGGGGAAGAGGGAAGTGAGGAGAGTATGATGTGTGATTTTGGGGAGGTTTTGGATGTGGCGCCGCCGTATACGACGGAGGCAGCGCTAGGGTTTGGATTATTCGAGGAGTTGGGGGTGGGATTTGAAAGAAACTAAGGCTGGATTCGGCATGGGGAAGATGAGAGGAAGGTATGGTGTATTTTTGGGATTATTTGGAGACTGGCCGCCAGCGGAGGCGATTTCTAGCCGGTGGCGGAGGGCGGAGGGCGGAGGGCGGAGGGCGGAGGGCGGAGGGCGGAGGGCGGAGGGCGGAGGGCGGAGGGCGGAGGGCGGAGGGCGGAGGGCGGAGGGCGGAGGGCGGAGGGCGGAGGGCGGAGGGCGGAGGGCGGAGGGCGGAGGGCGGAGGGCGGAGGGCGGAGGGCGGAGGGCGGAGGGCGGAGGGCGGAGGGCGGAGGGCGGAGGGCGGAGGGCGGAGGGCGGAGGGCGGAGGGCGGAGGGCGGAGGGCGGAGGGCGGAGGGCGGAGGGCGGAGGGCGGAGGGCGGAGGGCGGAGGGCGGAGGGCGGAGGGCGGAGGGCGGAGGGCGGAGGGCGGAGGGCGGAGGGCGGAGGGCGGAGGGCGGAGGGCGGAGGGCGGAGGGCGGAGGGCGGAGGGCGGAGGGCGGAGGGCGGAGGGCGGAGGGCGGAGGGCGGAGGGCGGAGGGCAGAGGATGGAAGGCAGAGGGTGGTGGCATTACAATCTCTAGGGTTTTGGGGTGAGAGACGAATAGAGGGGGGTCTGAAGGGGGTAAGGGGTGGTTCAGACACCTAAATACTTATGGATGGGGGCTTCAGGACCGTCCGATCAAGAAACCTCAACGGTCCTGATTGAATGAGCCCAAAACGACATTGTTTTGGGATCTGGGGGGTTGGACCATGTGAGATCTTGGGTTTGGGCTGGGTTGAGACTGGGTTTGGGGGTTTTGGCTTGGGCTGGAGTCAAATTTGGCCCAAAACTGGGTCTTTTATCAAGACCCCATTTTCCTTTAATTTTTCATTTTCCTTTCTTTTTTCCATTTTTTAGATTTTTGTTAAGTACAAAATTAAAATGAACAAAGACCTGATTTGAACTCTATAATTAAACTAATTAATTTTAAAAATTAACTAAAACCTAATTAACTAAGGAAAAATCAAAAATTAAAAGTAAAATGCAAAGAGGACTATTTTTGTTATTTTCTTTCATTTTTTGTAATGTTAATTAACTAGTAAACCTAAAAGATATAAAATTTGGTCCTAAATGCAAATCTGCTATTTTTGTATTTTTATGACTTATATCAATTAACAATGCATACAAAAATGCAAACAAACACAAAATCACACAATTAATTCCCTAAAATTCAAATAATAAAAGAAAAATCCTAATTTTGTGAATTCTATAGGAATAATTCAAGCGAGGCAAAAATCACGTGCTCACAGATGCCCCTCTTTGCTTGGAGACATTAAGGGTTTTCAGACAAAGATAAATGAGCAATTATAAGAGAGTTTTTCCTGCTTAGCACTCCATGAGAAGCATTTTTGAAAAACGTCTGACCGAACCCTGCTTCTGAGGTTGCCTACCTATCCTTGGCTATAAAGGAATTAGGTCAGTGTAGTTCTAGAAGTTTTGGTAGCTGGGACTACTAGGAGCTGTGATTTCACTGCTGTTGCTGCTGCTACTGCTTGCTGACCTCCTTATTACACCAAACGGAAAATCGAAGCTAAGCTAGCTATGCCTACCAACTATGAGTTACAAGATTCCTATCTATAATTCTCTTGAAGTGTGATCTTGAGTATTAGCTGATGTGGACTCTGATTTGAATCTTGATGCTCGCAAGTTGTAGGTGTTGTTTCTTTTTTTTTCAGCATAGTATCAAAGCGGGACAGGCAGAACTTGTGACTTCAATCAAGTTTTGAGCAATCTGCACCTCTGTTTGCTTCAACATTTGAATTCACTTCTTTTGTTATTTTCTTCATTTTTTTATTCCGGGTTGAAACTTATTCCGTCAGTCATCTCGAACTCCTGTGCCTTGAGGTCAAACCTTCTTACATAACAAAACAAAACAAACGAACGAAATTTTTCTGCCCTAGGAAAATTTCGTGAGTTATTTGTGACAAAATCTGAACTCATTCTTTTTTTTTTTCATTTTCAAGAATTGTATTTATCTATGATGGAACGTATTAGGGAATGGAACCCTGTTTCTAAAAAGTGCAACTCAGGGATTGGAGCCCTAATATTGGCAAAAGGAAAACGCTCAACTCAAGGATTGGAGCCCTAATGTTGGCTAAAGGGGAAAAACACTCAACTCCGGGATTGGAGCCCTAATGTTGGCTAAAGGGAAAAACACTCAACTCAGGGGTTGGAGCCCTAATGTTGGCTAAAAAAAAATACTCAACTCAGGGGTTAGAGCCCTAATGTTGGCTAAAGGAAAAACGCTCAACTCAGGAATTGGATCCCTAATGTTGGCTAAAGGAAAAAACGCTCAACTCAGGGATTGGAGCCCTAATGTTGGCTAAAGGAAAAATGCTCAACTCAGGGATTGGAGCCCTAATGTTGGCTAAGAAAGTACTAGGTTGATGTTGGGAATTCTAAACTATCCTTTTTTGGGGATTTTCTTCTTTTGTTATGTTTCTTTTTTTTAATTTATTATTATTTTTTGATCAGATGCAGGAAAGAACTTGGAGGAAACTTCCCTTTTGCATTGATTATTTGCTGCAAAGCTGTTTCAGTACATGCGCGTTTCTTTTTTGTTGGCTGCACCCACTTTTTGTGCGATCGCCTGGATTACACCTGTTTCAATTTTCAAACAAAAAACAATTGTTAGTTTGAAATGGTGGTTGGCTTTGTGGCCTTGATTGCTTGATCTCGGTCTACATTTTGTCGAGACTCTCTGCTACTTGCTGGTTTTGAAGATGATTCTCTCTTTCAATCCGCTTGACTCAACTTCCAAGATTTCATGATGACTTGCCCGTGTGGGGCTCTGCCTTTTCCTTTAATTTACTCTTAGAACCTTTGTCCTTGAATTTATTTTCTTTTCAGTGTCCTTGATTTGAAAGCATCAACTGTCATGGCCAGTCAGGATTGGCTTGATGCACCTGCTGAGGCTGGGTATTTTCCTTTAGTTTTTTTCCAGGCAAAGCCCTGTAAAACTAGTCCTGCCACCTTTTCTTTGTAATAGTTTCGGAATCAGAGTTAGACCGAAAGGGATTCAAGGAAAAGACAAACAAAAAGGCAAGAAGATGAGTCTAAAGAGAAGTGTCCCTTTCGGGGGAAAAGAAGGACTTATCTAGGAGCGCATGCAAGCTTAAAATAGACATGACATGCTTCTTGGACTGGATACTTGACCCGCACATACTTTCCAGCTTCTCGTAAAATCATTGATCCACATTTCAAAACTAGGGAACCTTGCCAGGACTCTTTTAGTGGTGAGATGTCTTCTTTTCGGTCGACAGCACCCTTTGCGGGTTTTCGCCAATCGACCTCTCTCATTTCTCTTCTCACCATCGCCCGATAGTGCTCTATACGAGTTTCACTAAGCAAACTCTCTCATTTTCAATTTCTCTACTCACTGTCGCCTTATGGTGCTCGTAGGTTTTCACCGATAAGACTCTCTCATTTTATTTCTCTTAATTTGGACTGCATCAGATTCCAACAATGACATTTTTCACTTGCCATGACTTTGCCAATTGATCGGAAGGACTTGTCCAAGGTTTCTTTTCAAAAAGAATCTTGGACGGAATTACAACTTTGGAACCGTTTGGTGGGCCCATGGCTGAGCCATTATATCGTCTACCCCAGTTTCACTTTTTTGGGGGAATTGGGATTTTCGCTTTGGTGTGATTGAACCCCAGAGAGAGGCTACCTACGTATCCTTTCGGAATCAAGTCAGACGTAGTTCAGGAAAAATATTTTTGTTTTTGTATTTTTTTCTTTTATTTTTCTTTTCATCATATTTCATTTTTTTCTTTTCTTTTCGATAATACTTCTAGGTTCCAAAGAGGGTAATCAAAGAAGAATAACTGGCTCAAATGGGTTGACAAAGGGTTGATAGTGTTTGGATAGCGGGAAGGAAAGCCTTTGTCATCTTAATTGTGCAATAGCCAATCACCACAACAAGCCTAGACATTGTACCTTTTTACTGCATCCGCATTTACTGCTGCTTCGGGATCATTCCCTTCGATGTCGCCCAGATACAATGCTCCTCTTGGCAATATCTTTCGGATGATGTATGGACCCTTCCAATTAGGAGCAAATTTTCCTTTTGCTTTTTGATGATGAGGGATAATGCGTCTCAACACGAGTTGTCTCACTTCAAAGGTCCTGGGACGCACTTTCTTGTTATAAGCGTGGGCCATTCTTAGTTGGTACAACTGCCCATGACAAAACCGCGGCCATCAGTTTTTCATTAATTAAAGATAATTGTTCCAACCAAGTCTTGACCCATTCACTATCCTCAATATCTACTTCAACGATTATCCGGAGCGAAGGGATTTCTACCTCTGCGGGTATAACAGCCTCAGTTCCATACACCAATAGATATAGGGTTTCTCCAACCGATGTACGCACTGTGATGCGATATACAAGTAATGCAAAAGGCAGCTTTTCATGCCATGGTCTAGAGCTTCGAATCATCTTTCTCAAAATCTTATTGATGTTCTTGTTTGCTGCTTCGACGACACCATTGGATTTGGGCCGATAGGGAGTGGAGTTTCTATGCGTTAGTTTGAATTGTTCGCATACTTCTCCTATAAAGCGGCTATTCAGGTTAGCAGTATTATCTGTGATGATGGTTGTAGGAATGCCGAAATAGCAGATGAGATTAGAGTGCACAAAATCTACCACCGCTTTCTTAGTGACTGACTTGAGAGTGATGGCTTCAACCGACTTCGTGAAGTAGTCAATGGCAACCTATATGAATCTATGTCCGTTTGAGGCCTTTGGCTCGATTGGCTCAATGACGTCCATGCCCCAGGCAACGAATGGCCAAGGTGCTGATATGGGATGCAATTTTGTTGGAGGTGCATGAATCAAATCACCATGCACCTGACACTGATGGCATTTCCGAACAAAGCTGAAGCAATCATTTTCCATTATTATCCAGTAATACGCTGCTCGAAGGATTTTCTTTGCCAAAACATACCCATTCATATGAGGTCCGCACACTCCGGCATGGACTTCATGCATAATTCTTCCAGCTTCCTCGGTGGCAACACATCTTAACAAGTTGAGATCTGGGGCCTTTTTGTATAAGACATCACCACTCAAGAAGAAACCACTCGTATGATGTCTAATGGTTCTCTTTTGATCTCCAATGGCTTGCTCGGGGTAATCTTGTGTCCTCAGAAACCTTTTGATGTCATGATACCATGGCTGGGTGATTGATTCTGCCTCAACCGTGTTACAATAACCATGCCTTTCCTTGATTTGGATCTCCAGAGTATCAATATGGGCATTTCCTAGATAGGGTAGCATCGAAGCCAGAGTGGCGAGTGCATCAGCTAATTCATTGTGACACCGAGGGATGTACGTGAATTCTGTTGACTTGAACCGCTTGTTGAGATCATCCACATGTTGCCGATAGGGAATAAGCTTAACATCTCAGGTTTCCCACTCTTCCTAGGCTTGCCGGATAATGAAATCGGAATCCCCCAAAATCAATAACTCTTCGACGTCTTGGTCAATCAACATGTTCATACCCATGATGTAGGCTTCATATTCGGCAGTATTGTTTGTGTAGAAAAATCGAAGCCTGGCTGTGGCCAGATAGTGCTGACCAGCAGGTGAGATCAAGATTTCCCCAATTCCCACACCTTTAGCATTTACCGCTCCATCAAAGACATTTTCAAAGCATGGGTATCTTCAGAGGTTACTTCTATTGAATTTACCTCTTCATCTGGGAAATAAGTGCTCAAAGGCTGGTATTCCTTGTCAACTGAATTTTTAGCTAAATGATCTTCCATTGCCTGGGATTTCATCTATGTGCGGGTGACATAGACTATGTCGAATTCTGTGAGCAAGATTTGCCATTTTGCTAATCTCCCTGTAGGCATCGGTTTCTGGAATATGTATTTCAAAGGATCCAACCTGGTTATGAGGTAAGTGGTGTAGGTTTGCAGATAATGTCTTAGCTTCTGAGCGACCCAAGTCAAGGCACAACGGGTTCTCTCCAACAGAGTATATTTTGCTTCATAACTGGTGAACTTCTTGCTCAAGTAGTAGATTGCCTATTCTTTCTTCCAAGTAACATCGCATTGCCCGAGGACACAGCCAAAAGAATTTCCCAAGACCGTCAGATATAAGAAAAGAGGTCTCCCTGGCTCCGGTGGGACCAAGACCGTCAGATCTTGACGAAGGCTTCTTTACATTCATCCGTCCACTTGACAACTGCATCTTTCTTCAATAACTTGAATATGGGCTCGCATGTAGAAGTCAATTGAGCAGTGAACCGGCTGATATAGTTTAATCTGCCCAACAAGCTCATCACATTCTTCTTAGTTTTAGGAGGAGGCAGGTCCCGGATAGACTTTATCTTTGTTGGGTCTAACTCAATACGTCTCCAGCTAACTATGAAGCCCAGAAGTTTGCCCGATGGGACTCCGAATGCGCATTTAGCTGGGTTCAACTTCAGATCATACTTGCGCAACCGCTCTAAGAACTTTCTCAAATCTCGAACGTGATCATCCTGAGTTCGGGACTTGATAATTACATCGTCCACATATACCTTTATTTTCTGATGCATCATAACATGGAAGATGGCAGTTATAGCCCTTATATAGGTTGTTCCAGCATTCTTCAGACCAAATTTCATGACTCTGTAGCAATATGTACCCCAGGGTGTGGTGAAGGCTGTTTTCTCTGCGTCTTCTTCATCCATCAACACCTGGTGATATCCTACGTAGCAATCCATAAAAGACTGTATCTCATACTTGGCGCAGTTATCAACAAGGATGTGGATGTTGGGTAAAGGGAAATTGTCCTTGGGACTTACCCTATTCAGATCTCTATAATCTATACACACCTGGGTTTTCCCATCTTTCTTTGGAACTGGGACTACATTATCCAACCATGTAGTGTACTGAACCACTCGGATTACCCTTGCTTTCAACTGTTTCGTGATTTATTCTTTGATCTTGTCACTGATGTCAGTTTTAAACTTTTTTTGCTTTTGCTGGACCGGAGGGCAATCGGGGTAAGTTGGTAATTTATGAACCACTTGATCAACACTCAGCCCTGGCATGTCATCATACGACCACGAAAACACATATTTAAACTCAAACAGGAGTTGGATTATTGCATCTCGAGTTTTCTCATCTGTGTGAATGCTTATTTTGGTTTCTCGGATTTCCTCAAAAGTTCCCAAGTTAACCGGCTCAGTATCATTCAAATTTGGCTTAGGTCTATGCTCAAATTGTTCTAATTCTCAATTTATTTCCCTAAAAGCCTCTTCTTCATCATATTTCGGTTCTTGGTTCATTGTTTCACAATTAGACAGCATGTTTGGATCTGGGCATAAATTACGCAAGCATGTCATGTTATTTAAAGCCGCATTATCATAATTGAAAAGAGGAAATAAAAGAGTAAAATAAAGAAAATCAGAAAGAATAAAGAGAATGAACGATGAAATATTGATTTAATTTCTTGGAATTGGGAATATAATAGGGTTTACATTGGGAAATTTAAGGACAAGAAACTAAAAGAAACATCCGAGTTACACCCTGGAATAACTCGGGATGCAGAAAAAGTAGTAGGACATGTCTACCGGGACTCCCGCCTGATCGGAAATGGCGTAGCCTTCCAATTTTGAAGCTTGACGCTTGGTCCCATGTATAACACCTCATCGGTGCTAGTGCCCTCTCCCGGTTGAACCATGTGGGTTTCCTAAAGTACTTTTCTTATTTCACCACATATTTCCTCAATTTCTTCAGCTGTGAAAATCTCATCATCTTCCAGTTCACAGTACTTTGGCCTGACAAAGGTTTCATACAAATGTGGCAATGGTTGAGGCAAGACCCATCCCTCCTTCTTCGTCTCATCTGCCCACTTTATATCATTTGGGGGTAGGGTGGAATCCTATCCCGAAGAACTCTTCGGTTGCAGGCAGAGTCACTAGCTCAGATATTCCTTGTAGAGATTTTCCAAAGCCTTTCCCTGGCTTGAAACCATATCTGATCATTTCCTTAGCTACTATAATCGAGGCATTGGATAGGAAGGATTGGAGGCAAGGAGTTCCTTCTTCATACTGATCCGCCACCACAACTTCAAATGCTTGGTAGACTATGTGTTTACTGTCTTCCCTTGCTTCTAGGCATGGGATAGATGGGTCCCGATAGATTGGTTGTTCATCTTCTCCATGAACCACAATTTCCTGATCTTCATATTCAAATTTGACCATTTGGTGGAGGGTAGAAGGTACAACTCATGCGGCATGGATCCAAGGCCTTCTCAGAAGAAAATTATAGGACGTATCCATATCCAGCACTTGGAAAGTCACCTCAAAGTCCACTGGTCCAATGGTCAATATTAGGTCAATTTCTCCAATGGTATCTTTTTTGATGTCATCAAAGGCTCTCACACAGACATTGTTGGGACGAATCCTTCCAGTCTTGATTTCCATACGTTGCAGTATGGAGAGTAGGCAAATGTCTACCCCAAACCTCCATCTACCATGACTCGCTTTACATAATATCCCTCACATTTGACGGTTAAGTGCAAGGCTTTGCTGTGAGCAACACCTTCTGGAGGTAGGTCATTTTTTCTAAATGAAATCTGATTGACAACAATGAACCTTTCCGCCATCCTTTCTAGTTGTTCTACCGATGCTTCAATTGGCACGTACGAGTCATTCAGAGTTCTCATTAAAACCTTTTGATGCTCCGAGGATTTCATTAGCAACGATAGCAAGGACACGTGTTTGGGACATTTTTGCAATTGATCGATCACCTCATAGTCGGCCGTCTTCATCTTCTGAAAGAAAATTTCTACTTCCTCAGCACTCACAGGTTTCTTAGGTGGGAAACGCCTTCTGGTGGCATCGTTTACCTCTTCTATGTTTGAATACTTCTCAATTGGAGCATTTTGTGGAAGCTATCCCAAGATCTCTTTTCCTTGATACGTAACCACCGTCTGATGATAATTCCAGGGCACTGCAGCAAGGTTCGTCATAAGCTTCTGTGGTATGCGTCCAATAACCACTGGCTCATTCAGCCAAGGTGGTTTAATTGTCCCCCGCACCACATAGGCTTGCTTGGGTATGTACACTTGTGTTCCCTTTTTCACTTCCAATTTCTTTGGAGGGCTCACAATCAACTGCTTTTCTTGGCGGCCTCGTGTGACATAGAGAATTCCATTTTTGGGAGGTATCGCCTCTGTTCTTGTTTCAGTTTTCTTTTCTGGTTCTGTCTTGGTGACTTTGTTTTTCTTCTCCCCTTTATCTTGCTTCGGGGCAACCTTTGGCTTTCTTTCTGCATCAGCAATAACAATGATGGCCTTTAATGCCGGATCGAACTCTTTATCCTCATAGATCATCCTAATTACAGACCCATTATTGTAGGTTGGCAATGGATTGTTAGTCACATTTGGGACATCCTCGTCTCTCAGCACTATCTTCCCCTGCTCTAATAGGTTCTCCACTACTCGTTTCAAAGTCCAACAATCATTTGTATCATGGCCTTCTGCCCCTGAATGATAAACATGCCTGACACAAGCTCTGAAGGCAGACGATGTTGGGTTATGCCTTGTTTGG
This sequence comes from Nicotiana glauca, assembly GCA_026770625.1. Taxonomy (NCBI): domain Eukaryota; kingdom Viridiplantae; phylum Streptophyta; class Magnoliopsida; order Solanales; family Solanaceae; genus Nicotiana; species Nicotiana glauca. The sequence continues at coordinate 42,195 of MU670571.1, forward strand.
GGCACCGACTGCAGTAGACCCATTTGGACATGATTCAGGAATAGATTAGCGTAAGATTCATCGATTGGGGTAAAATTTTGTCTTCTGGGTGGCTCCCGGGGAGGAAAGTTATTTTGCGGAGGACGAGGATTATAGTGGTTCTGGTGGGGAGGATGATTTCTTGGGAATGGGGCTTGATTTCTATTGGCATGCAGCGGCGGCCTGGCAAAGGGTTGAGCATTTATGACCGCATAAGGTTGAGGAGCATAAGCCATGTCATGATAATGGTAGTAATGTTGAGGGGTTCTTTCGGAAAACATGGGTCTAGGAGCACGGTGTCTTCTTGCCCCTGATGCTGCCATAGACGTTTCTTCTTTCTTGTTACCCTTAGTCTTTCCTCCAGACCCGCCTTAAATGTCTTGGGAGGTTGCTCTAATGGCTGACTGGCTCAAGATTCTACCTGTTTTTAGACCATTCTCCACCATCTCACCGATCTTAATTGCCTCTGCAAAAGGTTTTCCCATAGCTGACATCATGTTCTGGAAATAATCGGCTTCCCTAGCCTGAAGAAATACGGTGACCATTTCCACTTCATACATTGGAGGTTTCACCTTCGATGCTTGCTCGCGCCACTTAATTGCATATTCCCGAAAAATTTATGAGGATTTCTTCTTTAGATTCGCCAAGGGTTCCTGTCTGGCGCAATGTTTATGTTGTACCGAAACTGTCGAACAAAATCTCTGGCAAGATCGTCCCAAATGTGCTATCGAGATATGTCCTAATCCATATACCATTCCGAGGCTATGCCTACCAAGATTCCTCCAAAGTAAGCCATTAACAACTTCTCTTTTCCGCCAGCCCCACGCAATTGGTTGTAATACTTTTTAAGGTGAGAAATAGGGTCGCCATGCCTATCATATTTCTCAAACTTCGGGGTTTTGAATCCCATGGGCAGGTGCACGTAAGGGAACATGCACAGATCAATATAGGAGGCACCCTTCTTCCTGCTTAAACCTTACATGTTTTTTAGACTTTGCTCCAGGATCCTCATCCTTTTTGCCATCTCATCCTGCTCGGGAGCTTTAGGAGTTTTATCTTGTCCGGGTGTAAACTCAAATGGGGGTGGCTGAAAGTAATTGTATGTGGGATATTGAGGAGGATCCGCTTGAAAAATAGGATTTTGGAAAGTAAAGGCCGAGGGATCAAAAGCGGGCCTAGGTAGTGAATGTTGTGTGGTGGCAGAACATGGAAGAGCGGTAAAGATATTGGGTGCTACTCTTGATGTGAACACCTGCGGGCGTACCTCAGAAGGTGCTCCTACAAAGTGAGCAGACATGGTAGGTTGTCCCAATGGGGTATTCGGATGACTGATGGGGATGTTGGAAGTACCCCCGGATCTAGGGAACAATTAAGGAAAGCCAGGGATAGCACTCAGAGGCTCCCTTCCATTGGTCCATGCATCCCACATCTCCATAACTCGGAGACGTAATATCCAGTTTTCTTTCGCTGTGCTAGACTCGGAGGTCGGAATCCCTGAGATGGGGCTGTCTTCGGTGTTGAGAATTGGTGGTAAAGTCATTTCAGACGACATTTCTATACTCTTTTTTGATCCGGTAAAATACTGGTGCGATGCCAGTTTACCAAAAACCAACCACCGTTTCTATAAACCTAAGCTGGAATTGACAGCAACAAATGGTTAGTTTGAGATAAGTAATATATAGGTAACCGCACATTGGGGGTGTGATGCACCTATACAGTGAAGTGAGCGTCTACATGTTTGCAGCGGTTGGATGCGTCATCCCGGCTTTCCTTTCCAATTTCTTTTCTTTTGATTTCTTTTTCCTTGCCTTTTCTTTGCTTTGCTTTTTTTTTTTAATGTTCCTCTTTTGTGTTTCTTTTCCACTCTTGTTTTTCCTTTCACTTCCTTTCCTTCCTTTTTATTTAGGGTTAAGATCGAATCTTATGGAGATTGCCTACGTATCATGGCCCTTCATGGATCAGACCAAGTGTAGTTCTTGCAAATAAATGCAAAAATAGAAAAATAATTTTTGGGGTTTTCAATTTTTCATTAAAAAAACTTTGATTACAACGATACTAAAATATTTGTTTTTCTGAAAAGGAAAATTACAAAACAGACTCAAAATAACAAAAATACAAACTCGATAACTAAGAATACATAAAAGCTTCAAATCCTGGGGCCTGCGGGGTGTCATTCGGCATCGCCGCGGGCCTATGCGCAAGACCCCCTTGTAGCTGCTCCAGATCATTCATAACTTGACGAACAAAAATCATCACCGTAGCGAAGAAGGTAGTACGACCCATTCTTTCGCATGCTTGACATTTCATGACGATATAATTCGCAATGGCTCTAATTCTTTCTCTAATCCTGTCCTTTTCCTGAAGTAGTCGACTTATTTGCTGGTTGCGAGCCTCTAGCACCTGGGAGTCATGGAGGTGATAGTCTTGTAACTGCTGAATTTCTTTCTCCATTTTGGCCATTAGCCTATAACAATGTTCCCTCTCACCCTGGAAATCTTTGGCCCGCTGGCTACCTCGTCTTCAAGGGTATTCACTTTTCTTTTCAGATTAGCGATAGTTCCCTCATAATTTCTTTTCATCTTCTACACAAATTGGGCTTGTTCTTCTATCTTATTTGCCCACTGTGCTCGGATTTTTGCTATATTCCCTTCAGATTTCTCCAAATCTTCCTGGAACCCTAAGACTTGCTTTTTCAGTCCGCTTATCAACCTTTCATCGGCCCGACTTCTTTCTTGGTTGTTAGAAGCTATTTTCATTTGTCAGATCAGAGCTTTAAGAGCCTCATTTTCTTGGGTTAACTTCTTATTGTCACCTTCATCGGTTGCGGCTTGCAAGCTATTTTCAAACTGAAGATCCCGAACCTGCTTTTCCAATGCTCCTATTCAGGCCATGTATTCATTCTCTTTGGCTAACCAATCCCATTGCACCTGAGCCCCATTAATAAATTGTTGGACATGTGGCCTCTTCGCGGGTCTCTCAGGAATTTGAAATCTTTTGCCAAACCGAATCAAATATTTAGGGTCCACTTCACCTTTAGTTCGATCCCGCACTATGGTTTTAGGTTCGAGAAACCTACACTCATTCCATATTTGGCGGATTTTTCCTTCTGGAAATGCAGTTTTTGGGCCTAGTTCAATGACTTATTTACTCAGGTCTTCATCATCGTGGACGGTTTGAAATCTTCCCAATTGGCGCAAGACCTATAGGGAGCATAAGGTTGGATGCTCCGGATGCCCATCAAGAGAATATAAGGTACTTCAGCTGATGTGTATACTACCTCAGTAACGGGAAGCCATCCGATAGCCCACTCAATTTTGTCAGTGGTCAAAGATCTCAAACATGATAGCCAAGCCTCGGTAGCTTCAGGGAATTCAATACCTGTTACCCGGATTTTAAATTTTTCAATACAGCTCAACCCGATCAAACCATAGTTCATGTACTCGGTCCGGTGACAGAGATACTCTTGTATCCATAGTTGTAGCAACAAATTATAACCCTGAAAGAATTTTTCCCCTTCTCGGCATTTGGTCAAAGCTGGATACATTTCGTCCACAATCAAAGGAACCACCATGCTATTGGTTTTCTTTATAGCGACATATAGCATTCCTACGAGGCCAATATCTATGTGACCATCTTTTCGGGGGAAGATCACGACTCCCAAGAAAGTTACCATGAAAGCTAATCCCCACCGTGCTTCCCACTTGTCTTTATTTCCAGCGTGTGTTAAACTAGTGTTGGGCTCCTAAAAACCTCACGGGTTACCATATCGGTGGTACAAGAAGTGGAGTGTGCAATACCCTTCCGATAGATTCTTATCCTGAACATCCCGACTGGTACTTAATAAGTCCAAAAATCTGTGAGGGTTACCGGTCTCGGTGCCAATGGATATCTACCCCTGAGGTTTCCGTTAAGTCCTGTATATCCTGCAACCTTCTCTAATATTGGTGTAAGCTCGAAGACTAAGAACCGGAACACATTGTGAGTTGGGTCCCAAAAAGATATCAATGCTTCAATAATATCCAATCTTGACTTAATGTTCAATAATCCGACAAGGCCACCCAGAATCTTTTCCATCGTTTCTCTGCTACCCTTTCCTAGGTTATTCCATCACATGTGGAGCTTCAAAGGGATCTCACTCAGGATTGAGAAGGATTCAATGTCAACTCATCATGCACATTTATTTAAAATAATTTAAGGCTTTATTTTGACCCAAAAGAAAAGTGGCTATTTTTCAAAAAAATTATTTAAGAAAAACAAAGACATGGTTTTGCAGATACGACCTTTCAGCACTCCGGGGAAGAAGATTTTAATGTTGTGCCCGCTAACCATTAAAAAATGACTCAGGTTGGTTGTTCTTGCAAAAATAGCCTTCTGGTGCGCATTTGGGGACATTCGTCTTATTTTAACAAGAATGGCATCACCCGACTTATTTTTAACAAAAATTAAAATTTGGTATTATTTTGTTTTGGCTATTTTTGCAAAAAGGGAAGTTGGACCCGATGAGGGTTGCCTACATATCTCACATCTGGTGAGAATCAAACTGGCGTAGTTCGGGCAGATTTGACAAAACCAACTATTTTGAAAACAAAAATCTTTTCTTTTTCTTTTTTAAAAAAAATCTGGCAGAGTTTCAGTACTATTTGGATATTGGTTTTTTCAAAACAAGTAGTTACCCTCACTTAACCCTAACACTGTTATTTTCCTTCAACTCTCTCCCATTATTTAAAAGCCAGTCAACAAGCAAAGCCGAGCAAATAAATGCACAAGTAGCACGTAAGATGCATCAGGATGGTCTTTTCATTTCAGGTCACCTGTCCTAGACGGACCCAACCCATGTGTTAAGTCCCCTAAGTCAAATGCACATGATGCAAACAAACATTCCTACTAGGGATCCGACATGAGGCTTTGTTATACTAGGTTTAAAACCTGGGTTTATTGTTCTAGACCTGGCTTACCCGAGCGCACAACTCGAGCCGAGGTGGGACAGCGTACCGGGGATACAGAAGCTCCGCCGGCTTAGCAACTTATCCGATCCTCGTTCTAAATGGGATATGACTCTAAACAAAAGAGAATTCACACGAAGTGTACACTTCTCCATGATGTAGAAGACTCAGAGAGAGGAAAGGTTTCGCAGTAGTTTATATATACAGTTCAACAAATATCAAAGCGGTAAAGCATTTAGCACATATAGCATGGAACATGTAGGAAAATCAGACAAAGCCAAATATAACAATTATTCTATGCTCGAATTCTTGAACGCTAAACCGAAGTTCTGGGTTCGTGTCCCCAGCAGAGTCGCCAGAGCTGTCACACCTCCTTCTTAACACACCTACCCCGAAGGATAATGTATAAGGGAGTTTTTTCCATTTTAAGTGACATCATTCGAAATGGGATTATCTATTTATTTCAGAGTTGCCACTTGGGATAGGTTTGGCTTTTGGAGTCCCAAGTTATTGGTTTATCTTGGATCCCAAATCGAGGAAATTTCAACTTCCCGAATGGAGTCTACGAACCAGAAATTATGAATAAGGAATTTTGTTGACCTAGGGGAAGGTTTTAGGCACCCCCGGATCCAGTGGTTCTAGCACGGTCGCATAAAATATTATAAATAGCTTAATATCTGATTTTAATACATGTCATCCTATAGTGCAATTTTAAAACTATTTACAGCTTTTAATTAATTTTAAGGAAATTGAACATTATTTATAACATGCTTTGGATCACGTCACATGAAATGCACCCAGATCCTCGACACATTTTATTCAACATTTTGGGATTTGAATTTGGGTCATACGAAATGCACACCTAAATTTAGGAAGGTAAAATTATTAAAGAACACACCTAAAGTGACTAACATGTTATTAACTTTGTGGGAGGCCATGAAAATTTGCTAAATGACACGTACCCAGTTCTAATATATTGTAATGTGAGTAATTAAAAGAGGGCCACGCAATTTATGAATTTTGTTTGGCGCGGCGCACCTCGTTTTATTTTTAAGGCCATCCTAAAAGGGACTATTATTTTCTCTTAAGGATTGTCTCGAAAGGACTAATTAATTAATATTATTAGTAAGCTACTATTAAAAGCATTCAAGGAATTCGGGTCTCAAGATCAAGTCCAAATTTAAACAAGAGAGAAACCTCTTAATTCAAATTTGCTACTTAACTTGGAAGGCCCAAAATTGTATTGCAAAATTAAACCAATGATTTCAAATAGGAATTCAGACCTCTAGCATTTTGGGCTTCGAAACCAGCCCAAGAGGAATGGAAATGCCTTCAGCTTCATAAAGTTGTCCAAATGGTCGGGCTTGAGTACAGGCCCAATTTGAAGAGATCTGTCCTTAACGGAATGCCAAGTGCACTGGCCCAAGGCTGAAAATACTTGGACTCCTCATTAAATAGCTGGGCCCAATGTTAGCCTAGTTTTTTTTTTTATAATTCAAGTAACATGAACAATGGCAGAGATAGAATCAGTAATAATACTGGATCATCAATACTATATTATTAACACTGGATTAACACGTAAATGTAAAATCGAGGATCTGATCGCCTATTTAAGATTTAGTACCATTTAACTGGCGTTTCAGCTTATAAATTCATACTCTTGTCCTCACTTTTAATGGCAAATAGATGGAAAAAATACAGTCATTAATAGGTTTGAAACTAAAATATGAACAACTGGATATTTTTATATTTTTGCAGATCTTCTAAAATCTAGGTGATAGGATTGTAGCACTAGAAAAAGATTATTAACATTCGTAGGAGTAAAACCTAACACAAATTACCTAATCCCTTTATGACCTAACACCTGAATCATACAGAACTCAACTAAAGTAAAAAAAAATCTGATAATGAGCATTTGAGGTAAAATCATATGCAAATACAGGGGTAAGCATTGATGTACCCCAAACCATTCCTATATTTGAACTAACATCAGCCCATAAATCCTATCTAAATTACTCAAACGAAATAAACCAGTAGAAAATATGTCCAATCCACATTCCATTGTTCATGTAAGTACAAACCAAAGCTAAAACTATACTAGACAAATACATGTATCAATTGGCATCTATGGCTCTAGATTTAGACTAGGATCATAATCAGATAACTACAGCATATTTAACATCAATTCAACTTCAACATATTCTTCATTTGCATGATTTTTGAATCCTTTACATGTGCAAAAAATAATCCTCATACATAGCTCAAAGGAATATCTGGATAATGCCACACAAAAGGTAAATTTGGATAAGAAGATCAGCAGATAGTAATCAGCAGCACACAATAGTAATAAGATCAATTTTAAGCCCAAAATAGTATCACAGCAGCCCAAGAGTGAATTGCAGAGGAAAAGCACCAGCAAATAGCCAAAAATAGACTTGAATGAACCAAAATAGACTTGAAATAAACCTAGGAACTTCTGAAGCTTCAACGACCAAAATACCAGGAATATTCAAGCTATTTTCAACCTTACATAAGCTGGAATGTTAATTCAACAACTGGAATTTAAGATCACTCTAAGAATTTGAATTTGAATTGTTTTTGTTTTGTTTTGGATTTTCTGATTTCTCTGAGCTCTAGGATTTGAATTTTTTTTGAAATTTTCAGAGTTTGGATCTCTCTAGACTGCTGAAACTAGTTTTTGAATTTTCAGATCTTAAAACCTCTAAACTTTTGAATTTCAAATTCTTCAAGACTTCTAAGACTATCAATTTCAAAATTTCAGAATTTTCTAGCTTCTAAAAACTTGTAAAACAAGGCAAGGCGTATGCCTTTTTATAGCCAAAATTAGGGCTGCATTCAGATTTTTCTTTTGCACCCTAAGCCCCTCTTTTATTTTCAGTTTTTAACTATTTGATCCCTCAAATCATGCCTTGTTGGACAAGTAACAGTACCAAGTTCCTGAAATTCAAATTAGAACCCCCTTCTAGAAGGTTCTAGGGGGTTCTACTTTAGTTACTGCACTATTCTTTCATTGAACTACCTATAGTACCCTTGAATTATTTATGAAATTACTAAACTATGTTTACTAACCCCCATCCTTGTTAACTTGGTCAAAACCGACCATAGTTAGTCAATCAAGGGCTGGGAATATTCAGCTGTATCCAAACAAAACCTAGAAATTGCACTAACCAATCTAACTAATCAAAACTGAAATTTAACTCCAATTAATATGAATCCTAAGACTAAATGTATCATTGAACTAATAAAACAGTAAACTATCAATTAAAAATAATTCAAAACAAAGTAAAATATTACATGGATACAGTAATACTCAAACAATCCTTTGATTAATCAAATTAAACTAAACCTATTTTTAATCCTAAATTAAACCCCAACAGTTCAAATTAATCCACTATGGGAAATTATCAGGAATCTAAGAAAACAAGTGAGAATTACTCAGCAACACTGGTCATGAATTAACATCAATACGAATAGAGAAAACAAAAAATCAGAAACTTAAACTAATCTAAACTACAAAACCTAGAATACTAATTATTGCCAACAAAATAAAAATAAAGCATGGATTTAATGAGAAAACAAATTTTAAAATGAATAAAAGAAGGAAGAAAATAAAACTCACCTATGTAAGGCTTGGACAGGTACTGCACTTCGATTCGAGCCTCGGAATAATGTTAAACGTTTGTTCTTCACCAAGAACAAACAAAAATATTGTTTTGTGACTCGGATCCAATATTGGTCTTATGAAATTAGGAAGAATTAGAGAATCTTAATGCTTCTAGGGTTCCGTCATTCTTAGATTTGAAATTCGAGAAAATCAGGGATGATTCGAAAGAAAATAATTAGGGGTTTGGGAAAAAGAAAGTGAGGAGAGTATGGGGTGTTATTTTGGGGAGGTTTGGGAGGTGGCGTCACCGTACACGGCGGAGACGGCTCTAGAGTTTGGATTATTCGAGGAGTTGGGGGTGGGATTTGAAAGAAAATAAGGCTGGATTCGGTATGGGGAAGATGATAGGAAGGTATGGTGTATTTTTGGGGTTATTTGGAAACTGGCCGCTGGCGGAGGTGATTTTCGGTTGGCGGCGGAGAGCGGAGGGTTGTGGCATTACAGTCTCTAAGGTTTTGGGGTGAGAGATGAATAGGGGGGTCTAAAGGGGGGGTGTGACGACCCGACCCGTCGTCACCAGAGCTACCACCCCGTTTCCCCCATTTTATGCTTCTTCATGTTTCGTTATTAGTATGTGGTGTGTGAGAGTTGATTTGGATTGGCTTTGATAAGAAATGAGACACTTAGTCTCTTTAAGGAAGGCTTAAGTTAGAAAAGTTAACCGGATGTTGACTTATGAGTTAGAGGGATCGGATGTGATTTTTCGGTGATTCGGTTAGCTTCGGGGGATGATTTGCGACTTAGGAGCGTGATCAGAATTTATTTTGGAGGTCCGGCGTAGAATTAGGCTTGAATTGGCGAAGTTAGTATTTTGGAGAATTCTGGTTGATGTGTGAGATTTTGATTCGAGGGTCGGAATGGAATTCTGAGAGTTGTTGTAGCTTCGTCAGGTGATTTATGATATGTCTGCAAAATTTTAGGTCATTCGGATGTTGTTTGGTCGGGTGTTTGATATACTGCATGTTTCGGAAGTTTTTAAAGAACGTAGGCTTGAATCCGATGAGAATTTATGATTTTAGTGTTGTTTGATGTGTTTCGATGATTGGAACAAGTTTGGATAATATATTAAGACATGCAGGTGCTTTTGGTTGAGGTCCCGGGGGCCTCGGGGTGGTTTCAGATGGCCATCGGGATGAAATTTGGAATTTGGAGACTTCAGATTTTGCTGATATCTGGTATTCTCTCTTCTGCGAGTGTTGGACCGCAGAAGTGGGAACGCTTAAGCGATGGATTGACCACAGAAGCAGTGAAGAGGCCTGGGGAGCTGCTTTCGCTGAAGCGATAGTGTAGCCGCTGAACCGGAATCACTTATGCGATATTGTGACCGCAAAGCAGTTTGGTTTGAGAATGGAATTTTCGCAGAAGTGGAATACGAGATGCGGAAGCAGTCCCGCAAAAGCGGAAGGGGACCGCAAAAGCGAAAGGGCTGTGCTGGATTATAAGTATTTCCTCCGCGAGCTAGGTATTATTTTCCTCCATTTTTGAACATCTTGAGAGATTTTTGGGAGCAATTGAAGAGGGTTTCGACTGGAGTTTATTGGAGGTAATATTTTTTAGTTAAAAACATGATTATTATGTGAAATTAACCTAGAAATTCATAGAATTAAGCCTAAAATTGATGAACTAGGGCTTGGGATATTGAGATTTAAATTTGGGAATTGAGGGAGCATTTGAGCTCGGATTTTGGTAAATCTGATATGTATAGACTCGTGGCGAGATGAGGAATCCATTGATGTGAATTTTCTAATTTTTTGAGAAGTGGGCCCGGAGCTCGGGTTTTGCTAGTTTTGAGATTTTTGCTATTTTTTGATTGTTTTCGATTGGGTATTGTCCCATTGGCATATTGTGATGTATTTGCTCTGATGTTGGATAAATTCGATGCTCGTGGAGGCTGATTTGAGGGGCAAAGGTGTCGCGATCTAAAGATTTCACCTGTTCGCGGTGAGTAATGATTATAAATGATATCCTGAGGGTTTGGAACCCCCGATTTGCACCCATAGTGCTATATTGAGGTGACTTGCACGCCGGATAGAGAGCGTGGGGTAGAGCACCATTGGGGATTGTGACTTGGTCCATACCGATTGTTGATTTTGCCGCGTATTTCACTATAACTTGTTGTTTTTCACTATGATTTGGGCTTATTGCCATACTTGGGGCTTATTGCCGACTGTTTGAGCTCCTTGTGAGCTATCATCACTATTTTCCACACTATTTGAAATATTACTTGAACTCAGTCCATTTGATTACACTTTTTCATGAACTCAACTATATTTTTACTCAACCTTGAGTTTTTAACTGATATTTGAACTATTATTTAGGTTGAGCATTATTGTTTTTACTGATGCCCGAGGGACTTATGATTATTTTCTAGACCGATTGAGGCCGAGGGCCATATGTGAGGATACGTTGAGTGATGTGAGGATGCTTTCAGGCCTCGAGTGTTATTTGAGGAGGCTTCCAGGCCTCGAGTGTGATATGAGAAGGCTTTAAGGACTTATGTTGATATGACAGGCTTTAAAGCCTTATGATGATATGGAGCTTGGGCTGAAGGAGCCCCTCCGGAGTCTGCACCCCCACAGTGAGCGCGGGTACCCAGGTGAGTTGGGAGTGAGCCCGAGAGGCTGATGTTGTACTTTGTGAGTTAGGAGTAAGCCCGCGGGGCAGATACTATTCTGAGCATTTAATATTGAGCCTGAGGGGTTGGTACTGATTTGAGCTGCGCCCGAGGGGCGAACTTTTATGTGCTCATCTTGCATACTTATTTGCCTTTTTACCCGTTATACTATGGTAATTGTGCCCGATGGGCGGATTTTCTGTGCCTATCAGCACTACTGTTTTGAAATCATTTTTGTAAGTATTGAAAATATCATTTTCAAAAGAGATTTGAACTGAGCCAAGGTATTTCTAAAGTTTTCACCGATTTCACTATTTTCTCAGAAAATAATTGTACCCGACTTCTATACAGCATGTTGGTTGTTTTACATGATTTTTTTCTGCTTAGTTATTATTTACCTTTATTACTCACTGAGTTGGAGTACTCGCTTTACTCCCTGCACCTCGCGTGCAGTTGCATGTATTTATTCACCCAGTAGCGGGTATTGGCCGAGTGGAGGCAGAGTTGTAGAGTTTTAGCGAGGTGACTGCCAGCATTCGCAACACCATAATTTTTTTATGTTATTCATTATTATTCAGTGTATTTCTATACTGTAAAGTGGGTATTTCATTCTTATAAATGCTTGTAACTTGTGACACTCCGATTTTGGGCTGATTCGAGATGAGTTCCCTATTTTATCACGTTTCTTTCTCATTATGATTTGATTATCTATGATTCTGACTTATTCATGCTAAGTAACTGTTAAAAGAGGCATTGTTGTTCTGTTGGTTGGCCTTGTCTTCACGAGAGGCGCCATCATGACCGGGTTAGGGGAATTAGGTCGTGACAAGTTGGTATCAGAGCCTAGGTTACTAGGTCTCACGAGTCATGAGTAGGTTTAGTATAGTCTCGCGGATCGGTATGGAGATGTCTGTATTTATCCTCGAGAGGTTGCAAAACCTTTAGGAAAACTTCACATTCTTGAATTCATATCGTGCTTCCTTGATTCAGCTTGAAAAGAAACTCTTGAAATTCCTTCCACGTGTTTGTATGCGCACATTAGCGCTTGGTATCAGATGTGCCTTGATGGCTTGTGATTCCCCGATCAAGGGGCGAGATGTGATCTCTACGAGTTTGATGTTGGGGCCAGTATGGAGGATTTGAGGCCGGATCTTGCCTATGGCTTGAGCACTGAGGTGCTGATTGCGTGAGCAAGTGTTTTGAACTGATATGTTTGGTATTGTTCTTATTAGCCGGAATGGCGGGTGGGTATTCATGTGATGGGTATGTTAGTACTACGAGCTGTATTTATATGACTTGGTAGTGACAAAGAAGTCTGATGGATAATAGATGAACTGTTAAGTGATTCGATTCCTATTGTGATTTGATGTGTAGCCCGAATTATGGGCGCGTGAAAAATATTTTTGTATCTCCTAGTTGTGAAGTGAAGTGCATTATACGTGGCGGTATGAGTTCAGACTCAGGAAGACTAATGACAGTGTAATGTATATGATGGTGGAAGGTATGCTGAAGTACTAAATTGAGGCGAAGTGGGTGGGTTATCTCCTGCGGAGTGTTCTTAAGTGGTATAATCCTTATATGTATGTTAGAAGATCTCATGTGTAATTGAAGGGTACGTGTTGAAATTCGGCAATTTAGGTCGCTTAAGAGAGTGGACACAACTGATGTAGAGATGTATGCGAGAAGTGTAGAGTATTACAGTACTAGATGATCTGTGTTTTCACAAACTTGTAAATGATTTGAGTTTAATATCACTATAGTATTGTGGCATCATTAGAGTAGAAGCATTATAGGTCATTGAGTGTGTTCTTATATATGGCTTCGAGCCAAATTGGGGAGGTTGCTGTTGATTAGCTGATCACGCGGTTATGTGCTATGTTGGTTCCGTTTCGAGGTATGCTGGCGGATTAGACCTGATTGCAAAAATTGAGCCGAGGATGGCACAAGTGAAGCAAAATTTTGACAAAGGTTATATGGTGCTCCGTAGATGTGAGAAAATAATAGGATGTCTTGAGCTGTTGTTGATAAAGAATGATCAGTGTATAGAGAAGGAAGATGTTTGTTTGTATTGGAATGAGATCATATCATCCGGTGTCAGAGTGCTAATAAGGCACGAGTGGTTCTATTCGTTAAGTCAGGTAATTTGCAGTTTGAATAAGAGTGAATGAATCTCGAGAGTGGTTTTATTGTGTTCAAGATTCTACATGCAATAATCAGGAGTCTCAAGGTTGTGTATGTGGTCATAGACTGTGTTTTCATCGGAAAGGTCAAGACTTGTGGTATTTTATGTTAATTATGGGATTCTATGTTTCAGTAACTGGAAAGTAATGGTAACAAATTCAGATTCGCAGGAAGTTCTTCAAAGTAAAGTATTCTGGAATGTGGTATTTCTAGGAACATTTGAGGGAGTATTCGGTGGCCTATGGGTCTTACACAGTGTGGTCTTATGTTCGAGTCTCGTGTGGTAAACCTGGGTTGAGGTGTTGTGGTGCTACAACAAGGAGTAATATCAAGTTGATGATGAGTCAGAGGGGAAATTTGATAAATGGAATAGGTTGATAGCAGACTGAGTCGGTATGGTAAGGGTATGATTAATTCTTCGTATGTGTTCGAGGTAATGAGCCTTACAGGCATTCTGCAATAATGCTTTTGAGTTTTGGCAGCTTGTTTAGCTTGGTTTAGGTAGAAGGATTCAGTCTTGGCAGTTTAGCTTATGCAAACGGGCTTGGGAGAGTTCTTGTTGATCTCTACTGTGGTTTGGAGATGTATATTTTCTACGGGCACGCGGACCATGGGATGTGTAATAATTTTTCTTCCAAGTGGGATCCGTGGAAGTTCTTGGCTGGATGAGTTACAGTTCAGTTCTGAAAAAAAGTGCATAAAATTCTTGGGCAATGGGCAGCCTCAGGTAATCAACGATATGGTACTGCTAATTGAAAGTGATTTGACGAGAGGATGTATCTCGGAAAAAGGGTAATGTGATTAGGCTGATGATACTTCGGTAGTATTGCAACATTTTCTCGTTAGATCGACTGCTGATATCTGAGTTTGTTTGATAGCACAGGGGAATTTAAGAATATCCTTCACGGAATGATGGGTTACTTGAGGTGTGATATATATTTATGCGACTGAATTTAGGATCAGGTATGGTGATTCGTGTGCTATATGGAGTTGGAGACTGGGAGTTCTCATGTTCATGCAATGTAGTGGTTGTGGATCATGTGTATCGGCATCGTTTAACGGCTATTGGGATTTGGAGGCTCGAGTGGATCTTTATTTGCTGGTATGTTAAATTTTGGATGTAATGTTGAAATTCAGACTGGTTGTCTTAGTGTTATGTGATTCTGAACTATTACGCTACGGGCTATGATGGAAATGCCATGGGTTGAGTGGCAAGGTGCATCGGATTATGTTCTTGCAGAGTGGTTCATATTCCAAAAACCAGGGGATGGCTGGGGAGGACTACTTTTCTTAATTGGGCCTTCGTGATGGATGTCAGTGCAGAGGTCTTTACCATTGGTTCAGTTCCGGTGCTGTGGGACTTTTCGGATGTGTTTCTTGTGGTCGGGCATGTCGCCGGGCAAGGTTGTGGATTTCGATATTGATTTGGTACCGGGAACGTGTCGTACGACTTCGGCGGGAGTTGTAGTAGTGGAAGGAGCAGCTTCAGGCATCGGGGTATTGAGTTCGTTGGCAGGCCGATGTGGCTACGTATTTGGATTGAGTTAGCTTGGTTAGTCCCGAGTTGAATTGTTGAGGGATAGGTTGATTCGATCGCTATTGAACTTCTTAGTGATCTGGGGAGATCTATGAGTTACTTTTTCTGTGCTGTGAGGCATTATGATTTGTTGGATATGGGCACATGTGGTGCGGTTCCTTGGAGGATTCATAGAGAAAGTCGAGCGGGAAGAGTAATTGAGTGTTGCTCGGTAATAGAGTATTGGTTATGGCCTATCGGGTTGCGTGTTGTATGTTATTTGTTTCACTATGGGTGTAATGAATTGCTTTAGTTTCAGACATCAAATTATGCGTGGCTATCGATTTTGAGCATGGCGACTTGAGGTGTTTCATATGTAACAGTATTTGGGTAGGATCGCGCATTGTGGCGAGGCCATGCGGAAGTATGACCCTTCAGGGTAGATTCAGGTATTCTATTTCCATGATGTGAGACGGGGTCTCAGCCTTGTGTTGTAATGGTACTGATGAGCTTGAGGTACAATTCTTTCATTTCAGTTATTTGTCATGATTTGAGTATGTTCAGACCGTTTCTCATTGGTGCGTGTATTATGCAAGTTGCGGCTTAGGCCTGTGTTGAGGTGTCATATCACCAGACTGGTGTGTTAGATTCGAGGTGATCGTTGGACTCATTAATGAATGCGAACAGATTTGATTTCAGCTTGTTGTAAGGATAATATCGAGGTTCGACTCGGAAATCTGCTATGGTATTAGTCAAAAGGGAAGTGGCTTCATAAATGGTTGATCTGAGAAATGGTTACCGTTTGCTGCGTGGTTCATTTATCGTTGGCAGTATAGAAAAGTGTTGGAATGAGACTTTAGCTAAATAAGAGGTTTTCTATCGGTATTTGGTTGTTGTGGGTAACTAATGTGAATAGAAGTTTTTTTTCGAGTATTTGGGTTATGTAGTATATCATGTGATTGCACCTGAAGTTGCAGGTATGGGTTATTACAGCTGGTTCAGGCTTATTCGGAGTATAGAGGTGAGGTTGTGATCTTGTGTATGATTTCGGGAAGTACGATGTGGTTCTACGGTTATGGTCTAGATGGATTGTGAGATTTCAGCTATGTTGTGCTATCAGACCTATGCAAGATAGGGTGACGTGGGATCACCCCGGGTATATGCTTGGTAAGGTCATTCGGCTATTGGTTGGCTTCTAGTACAACTTTGGGTACGCTCGAGGACGAGCATTAGTTTAAGTTGGGGAGGATGTGACGAGCCGACCCATCGTCATGTGAGCTACCGCCCCGTTTCCCCCATTTTATGCTTGTTCATGTTTCATTATCGGTATGTGGTGTGTGAGAGTTGATTTGGATTAGCTTTGATAAGAAATGAGACACCTAGTCTCTATAAGGAAGGCTTAAGTTAGAAAAGTCAACCGGACGTTGACTTATGAGTTAGAAGGCTCGAATGTGATTTTCCGGTGATTCAATTAGCTTCGGGGGATGATTTGCGACTTAGGAGCGTGATCGGAATTTATTTTGGAGGTCCGGTGTAGAATTAGGCTTGAATTGGCGAAGTTAGTATTTTGGCGAATTCCGGTTGATGGGTGAGATTTTGATCCGAGGGTCGGAATGGAATTCCGAGAGTTGCTGTAGCTTCGTTAGGTGATTTTGGATATGTCTGCAAAATTTTAGGTCATTCAGATGTTGTTTGGTCGGGCTTTTGATCTACTGCATGTTTCGGAAGTTTTTAAAGAACGTAGGCTTGAATAATTCCAAGTTTTTAGTGTTGTTTGATGTGTTTCGATGATTGGAACAAGTTTGGATAATGTATTAAGACATGTAGGTGCTTTTGGTTGAGGTCCCGGGGGCCTCGGGGTGGTTTCAGATGGCCATCGGGATGAAATTTGGAATTTGGAGACTTCAGATTTTGCTGATATCTGGTATTCTCTCTTCTGCGAGTGTTGGACCGCAGAAGCGGGAACGCTTAAGAGATGGATTGACCGTAGAAGCGGTGAAGAGGCCTGGGGAGCTGCTTCCACAGAAGCGATAGTGTAGCCACTGAAGCGGAATCACTTATGCGATATTCGGACCGCAGAAGCGGTTTGGTTCGAGAATAGAATTTCCGCAGAAGCGGAATAAGAGACGCGGAAGCAGTCCCGCATAAGCGAGAAGGGGACCGCAAAAGCGAAAGGCTTGTGCTGGATTTTAAGTATTTCCTCCGCGGGCTAGGTATTATTTTCCTCCATTTTTGAACATCTTGAGAGCTTTTTGGGAGCAATTGAAGAGGGTTTCGAATGGAGTTTATTGGACGTAAGATTTTTGAGTTAAAAACATGATTATTATGTGAAATTAACCTAGAAATTCATGGAATTAAGCCTAAAATTGATGAACTAGGGCTTGGGATTTTGAGATTTAAATTTGGGATTTGAGAGAGCATTTGAGCTCGGATTTTGGTAAATCTGATATGTATAGACTCGTAGCGAGATGAGGAATCCATTGATGTGAATTTTCTGATTTTTCGAGAAGTGGGCTCAGGGCTCGGGTTTTGCTAGTTTCAAAATTTTTGCTATTTTTTGATTGTATTTGATTCGGTATTGTCCCATTGGCATATTGTGATGTATTTGCTCTGATGTTCGATAGATTTGACGCGCGTGGAAGCCGATTTGAGGGGCAAAGGCGTCGCGAGCTAGAGATTTCACCAATTCGAGGTGAGTAATGATTGTAAATGATATCTTAAGTGTTCGGAACCCCCGATTTGCACTCATAGTGCTATATTGAGGTGACTTGCATGCCTGATAGAGAGCGTGGGGTAGAACACCATTGGGGATTGTGACTTGGTCCGTCCCGGTTGTTTATTTTGCCGCGTACACTATGACTTGTTGTTTTTCACAATGATTTGGGCTTATTGCCGACTGTTTGAGCTCCTTGTGAGCTATCATCTCAGTTTTCCTCACTATTTGAAATATTATTTGAACTCAGTCTATTTGAATTACACTGTTTAATGAACTCAGCTATATTTTTACTCAACCTTGAGTTTTTAACTAACATTTGAACTATTGTTTGGGTTGAGCATTATTGTTTTTACTGATGCCCGTGAGGCTTATGATTATTTTCTGGACTGATTGAGGCTGAGGGCCATATGTGAGGATACGTTGAGTGATGTGAGGAGGCTTTCAGGCCTCGATTGTTATGTGAGGAGGCTTTCAGGCCTCGAGTGTGATGTGAGGAGGCTTTAAGGCCATATGTTGATATGACAGGATTTAAGGCCTTATGATGATATGAAGCTTAGGCTGTAGGAGCCCCTCCGGATTCTGCACCCCCACAATGAGCGCGGGTACCCAGGTGTGTTAGGCGTGAGCCCGAAAGGCTGATGTTGTACTCTGTGAGTTGGGAGTGAGCCCGCGGGGCTGATACTATTCTGAGCATTTGATATTGAGCCCGAGGTGCTGGTACTGATTTGAGTTGTGCCCGAGGGGCGAACTTTTATGTGCTCATCTTGCATACTTATTTGCCTTTTTACCCGTTATACTGTGGTAATTGTGCCCGAGGGGCGGATTTTCTGTGCATGTCAGCGCTACTGTTTTGAAATCATTTTTGTAAGTATTGAAAATATCATTTTCAAAAGAGATTTGAACTGAGCCAAGGTATTTCTAAAGTTTTCACCGATTTCACTGTTTTCTCAGAAAAAATTGTACCCGGCTTCTATACAGCATGTTGGTTGTTTTATGTGATTTCTTGCTGCTCGGTTATTATTTACCTTTATTACTCACTGAGTTGGAGTATTCACTTTACTCCCTGCACCTCGCGTGCAGTTTCAGGTATTTATTCACCCGGTAGCGGGTATTGGCCGCGTGGAGGCAGAGTTGTAGAGGTTTTAGCGAGGTGACTGCTAGCGTTTGCAGCGCCATAGTCCTTTTATGTTATTCATTATTATTACTCAGTGTATTTCTAGACTGTAAAGTGGGGATTTCATTCTTATAGATGCTCGTGACTTGTGACACCCCGATTTCGGCTGAGTCAGGATGTGTTCCCTGTTTTATCACGTTTATTTTGCATTATGATTTGATTATCTATGATTCAGACTTATTCCTGCTAAGTAACTGTTCAAAGAGGCATTGTTGTTCTGTTGGCTGGTCTTGTCTTCACGAGAGGCGCCATTACGATCGGGTTTGGGGAATTGGGTCGTGACAGGGGGTAAGGGGTAGTTCAGACACTTAAATACTTATGGATGGGGCTTCAAGACTGTCCGATCGAGAAACCTCGACGGTCCTGATTGAATGAGCCCAAAACGACGTCGTTGTATCATCTGGAGGGCTGGACCGAGTGAGATCTTGGGTTTGGGCTGTGTTGAGACCAGGTTTGGGCGGTTTGGCTTGGGCTGGAGTCAAATTTGGCCCAAAACTAGGTCTTTTATCAAGACCCCATTTTCCTTTAATTTTTCATTTTCCTTTCTTTTTTCCACTTTTTAGATTTTTGTTAAGTACAAAATTAAAATGAACAAAGACCTGATTTTAACTCTAGAGTTAAACTAATTAAGTTCAAAAATTAACTAAGGAAAAATCAAAAATTAAAAGTAAAATGCAAAGAGGACTATTTTTGTTATTTTCTTCCATTTCTTGTAAAATTAACTAGTAAACCTAAAAAGATATAAAATTGGGTCCTAAATGCAAATGTGCTATTTTGTATTTTTATGATTTATATCAATTAACAATGCATACAAAAATGCAAACAAACACAAAATCACACAATTAATTTCCTAAAATTCAAATAATAAAAGAAAAATCCTAATTTTGTGAATTCTATAGGAATAATTCAAGCGAGGCAAAAATCACGTGCTCATATGCACTTGTCCTTAATTTTCCTGATTTTTGTTGTTACTTGATTTTATTTTGATGTAATAGATTCCCTTACCCTATCTGCTTTGTGATTGTTGCTTGGGTGAGGAAGAGTGTTAACGCACAAAGGGTGATGTCGTGTATTGTTTTGGTGAGTGAGTGTTAAAGCACGAAGGGTGGTACCGTGTATTATTTTGGTGAGAGAGTGTTAAAGCACGAAGGGCGATGCCATGCACTTGTCTTTCTTTTCCTGATTTTTATTGATAACTGAGTTACGGTTTTTCTACATTTAATTGTTGGTTTCCTATTTATACTTATTATACCCTGCAACATGATTCCCCCTTCCTATTTTCAATTTAACTGTGGTGATCCTCATATTTATTTGTTGTTCTTCTGTTATTATTCGATGTTCCTGCAGCATGTTACCCCTGCCATACTTAACTGTACATTAATGTTCTTCTTTTTTGCTGTATATGATTTAACTGCACAGGTTTATTAGGTAGTCCGGTCCTAGTCTCGTCACTACTTCGCCGAGGTTAGGCTAGACACTTACCAGCACTTGGGGTCGGTCGTGTTGATACTACACTCTGCACTGTGTGCAAATCCCGGAGCAGCAGCATTCAGACCTTAGCTTGGGTGGCTACCTTCAGTCCAGTTGAAGATTCCTAGGTAGTCAGTCATGCATGCGTCCGCAGGCCCTAGCGTCTCCCTCTATTCCTTCATCCTATTTCATATATTATTTTAAAAACAGTGTATTAGCTATCTTTCAGACCCTGTTTGTATTAAATTATAGACTGTCTGTGAAGCGTGACACCGGTTCTAGGTAGATTTTGCTTAAGATGTTGTATTGGATATTTATTCAAATGTTTTATCGTGTTCTTCCAGTTACTTTAAATTTTTGTTGTTTATAACTGTTGATTCACACTTGTTGAAGAAATTAAAAATGGGAAAAGGCAAATTGTTCAAACAGCTGGCTTGCCTAGCTTTCACTAGTAGGCACCGTCATGACTTCCGAGGGTGAGATATCCGGGTCGCGACAGTTAGTGAGGATCCAAAAACTAAAAGTGAAGCTATTTGTTTAGCAATATATGAGCTTGAAAATTTTGAATTTTTATTGGGTATGATTATTTGGTATGATATATCTTTTGCGGTTAATTCAATTAGCAAAAGCTTACAATCTAAAGATATGCATATTAATGTTGCTATTGACCAGCTTAGAGGCCTAATTTTTTTTCTTTTTTTTTTTTAAATATAGAGAAGAAGGATTTGCAACTACTATGGTTTACGCTAAGAAAATTGCATCTGAGATGAATATAGAACCTGAATTTCGTAAGAAACGCGTAATATTTAGAAAGAGACAAATTGGTGAGAATATTGATAACGAAATTACAAAGTCTCCTAAAGAATCTTTTAGAGCTGATTACTTTTTATGCATAGTAGACCAAACAATTTTGTTACTTCAAAATAGATTTGAACAATTTGAAGCATATGAAAATATTTTTAGTTTCTTATTTAGTGGTAAAAAATTAAGATCATTAGATGATAAGCATTTGAAGAAACATTGTCTTAACCTTGAGCTTTCTTTAACTCAAAATAGTTATTCTAATATTAATGGTTTAGAAAAGTAATTATTAGAACAAATCGATTAATGATTAGTGTAGGCATGTAAAATTTATTGAATTTAAATTCAATAAATAGTTTGGACTATATTTTAAATATACTAGTCCAAATAAATATTATGGGTTAATGTAATTAAATTAATGATATAAGTCCAATATATATGGATTAAATAAATAAGTCTTAATCCATTAGGCTAGCCTATTTAATTGGGCTAAAAGTGATGATCAACCCACTTCATTAAGCCCAAGATGCCATCATCCTAGAGGCCCATTTTGGTGCCACGAGTGAAATGACGTGGCCCGCCAAGTCAAATGGAAGAGCCAATGGGATCATGCCACGTGTCAAAATGACAAGGCATGACAAGTCACACTAAAAGACCAATGAAATCGCGCCACGTGTGCAAGTGACATGTTCTGGCCAATCAAATGCGGCCATGTCACACTTCAATTTGATTGGTCGGAAAGAGTTTGTTCTTATCACAACTCTTCCCTTCCACAAATATAAATAGGAGTCTTCATAACTCAGAAAAGGGGCCAGAAGTTATAACAAGAAGCAAGAGAGAGCTTGTGGATCAAACGCCGCAAACTTCTCTACAAGTTTCAAACTTCAAGCAATCAAGTTGAAGTTCAAGAAATTGAGTTCAAGCTCAAGAACGAACAACAAATCAAGGTGAAGCTCAAGCAATCAAGCTCAAGATCAAGCTCAAAAACAAGATCATCGTTCGTGAAAACAAATATAGATTCAAGATCAAGCTCAAAGGCCCTTCAATTTATTTACTATCGAAAAGAAGAGGATTCATAGAGACTGTAACACTCAAATATTCCAAATAAAATACTACGAATGTTGCGATATTTTCGGTCTTGATTTTATTTTCTTGACGCAAATTTATTGTCTACAAATTCTGGCATGCCCAGTGGGACAATCTCTACCTCTCATCTAAACTTTTCAATCATCAAAGTCCAAGAACATTGAAATGGCTTCAAAGAAAATTAACTTCGCTTCAACATCGGCCAAGGCTGCTAACTCCAAGTTCTATGTTGATGTGGAAAGCATCCTCGATGTTACCTTTGGAAGCTTCGGGCCAGTTACGATGAGCAAAGCAAGCTCTATAGGACATAAAGCACCCCAAGTGTCTTCTGCATTAACCCCTATTTTCAGATCTTCATCCTCAAAAGGAGCAAGCTCTTCCACAAACGCATCTGAAGGAGGAAGCGATGTTGCTGAAATGATCAAGAAAACTCTTGCTCTACTTGACCTCTCCAGATCTAAGTACTCCGCTGTGAAGGAAGATGATGATGCTTCAAGTGATGGATCCTCCCCACTTACACCATATAGCGTGAGCCAATCAAGGATCAATCTGTGTGAAAATCCATGCTACTCTCCGTCGTCCATAACAATCATGTAAGCCATGGTGACAAACACTTCATCTATGGAGGAGCAGTTAGCAAACCCGATGGAAGAAATCGCTGGCTTGACCAAATGTATGCAAAATTAAGAGGTTAGAATTGACAAGCTAACAGATAGGGTGGGAATCTTGATGGAAGAAGAATCCACCCATGCACCTGGAAAGCTCCCAGAGGTTTTAGAGAGTGGATCTCCCCCAAGACAAGCAGCATCCACTAAGGCTATCCCTGTCTCATCTGAAGGGATGATTCGAATCGATCAATTGAAGGAGTTTATTGAAGGAACCATTAATAACAAATATGAAGTTGCTGCCAAATCCTTCCTTACATATGCAAAGTCGTCCACTGTAAGGGTCGATATATTGAAGATGCCTGCTGGCTATCAACCTCCGAAGTTTCAACAGTTTGATGGTAAAGGTAACCTAAAGCAATATATTGTGCACTTTAGGGAGACGTGCAACAACGTTGAGACTTATGGAGATTACCTCATCAAGCAGTTTGTCCACTTACTAAAAGGAAATGCTTTTGACATGGACACGGACCTCGAGGCTGGATCTGTCGATAGCTGGGATCAACTAGAGCAAAATTTCCTCAATCGCTATTATAGTACGAGACATACTGTGAGTATGATAGAACTTATAAATACTCGTCAATAAAAGGGGGAACCAGTTATCGAATTTATCAATCGGTGGAGGAATTCAAGCCTCAACTGCAAAGACAGGCTTAGTGAAGCTTCGAGCGTAGAGATGTGCATCCAAGGCATGCATTGGGGATTGTGCTACATCGCAAGGAATCAAGCCTGGCACATTTGAAGAACTTGCAACCCATGCCCATGACATGGAATTGAGCATGGACTTCGCTGGAAATGAAAGGATGCCCATCTATGAACCTCGCAAAGTGAATAACAAGCAAGAATTTAAGAAGTAGGGCAAGTTCGTACCCAAGTCTGAAAGCAAAGAAGCTATAAATGTCAACACGTCACCTATGAAGTTCACAACGAAGGTAAGCAAGAAGCAGAGTATGAAATCCACTTCTTTTCACGATAAGCCAAGTGGAAAGATGACTCTAAAAGAAATGCAAGAGAAAGAGTACCCATTTCTAGATTCAGATGGGCCAGCTATCTTTGAAGAACCCTTGAGTTAAATCTTATTGATCTTCCAGAGATGAAGCGGCTAAATAAAGCTTGGAAAACAAATGACCCAAATTACTACAAATACCATCGACTTGTGAGCCACCCTCTGGAGAAGTGCTTTGTCTTCAAGGACAAAGTTATGGACTTGGCTCGCGAAAAGAAGATCGTGCTTGAAGATGAGAAAGCAAGTGCGAACCAAGTCTGTATAACCTTTGGATTATTCAATCTAGATGAGTTATGCAGTTTAAAAGGAATCCAAAATGAAAAAGTATTTGAGAACAACAAAGTTGAAGACGATCAACCTGGTGACTCATCGTAGGCGTCACAAAATAAGCCACGAAAAGAATCAGTAGAACAACCATCAAGGAATATTATGGTAAAAAGACCAATGAAAAAGAATCTAGCTAGGCATTTGAAGAAAGCAAAAGTGGAGATGCACCACCTTGAAAAGCCATGACATACAGTGACTTTGGAGGATTTCTTGCCATCTTGGTTCTGCACGAAGATTTATCGTGATCGTGTTGAGGCCTCTTGTTGCAATGCTGGCAAAGGGGAAGAAAAGAGTGATGACCTACTGTTGGCATCATCTTCAGAAAAGCTCACTGATTCCACTCCTCAAGAAGTTAATGCTTGTGAGGAAAAAGTCACCTTCACAAATGACGATCTTCTGCTATGTGACACTCTTCATAACCGCCCATTGTACCTGGTTGGCTATATGCGTGATGAAAGGGTAAATCAAATTTTGGTTGATGAAGGATCCTCAGTGAACATTTTGCCAATTCGCACTGTAAAAGAACTTGGTATTCTCAAGAACGAACTCTCAAAAAGTTGTGTGATGATCCAAGGATTCAACCAAGGGAAGCAAAGAGCCATAGGCTCGATTAGACTGGAAATCACCATTGAAGATATGAAATCAAATGAATGGCAACATGTGATCGATACAAAGACTTCATACAACATCTTGCTTGGAAGGTCTTGGATACATGAGAACAAAGTCATTCCATCTACCTACCATCAATATTTGAAGTACTGTGAGGGTGAAGTTGAGAAGAAGAAAGTTGCTGATGATGAGCCATTCACCGAGGCAGAGTCACACTTCGCCGATGCAAAGTTCTACTTGAAGAACCGCATTGTGAAGGAGATAAAATTTGATGATGGCATGAAAAGAAAGAATGATGAGCACACAACTAAAAGAGCCGAAGTGACTACTAGTAGAGTCAAAGATGTTAACAAGGAGGTACAACCCAATTCGAATGAATCTTATAGAGGGGGTATTGCGTCTTATGGCAAGAAAGTGAGTTCTGCGTTCCAATATGTCCCAATAAGGAAGAAAAATAAAGGTGAATAATCTAATCCCCAAACCAAGACGCTAAAGGAGTTAACTTTTTCGGTAAACGAATTGAAGCAGTAAATTTGTCCTCAAAACCGCTTGCAAGGTTTGTAGCCCAAAATCATTTGCAGAATGTGGCACTCCCTACAAAGCAAACAGATGAAGGTTTTGATCTTAACGCTTACAAACTATTTGCAAAAGCTAGATACAATCCTAATGAGCTGGCAAAGTTAGGGAAGCTACCATCAGAAGCTAAAATGAGACAACCACGTGAAAGTTTGGGATACAATCAGCCGTCACCAGTGCGCATCTCTATAAGAAAGGTGAGTAGCAATTATATCACCGTAGGAGACGAATTTGCCACTTCTAACAAGCCTTCTGTCTTTGATCGACTTGGAAAATCACCTGTGAGGACCTCAATATTTGAAATATTATGTCCATTAAAAAGGGGAACAAGTTCTAGATAAATTTTCAAAGCATAATAACACCCGCCTCGCCCAAAATCTAGAAAATATCTAAGAATTTCCAAAGTTTGGTTCCTTCTAGAATGAGGCGATAAATAAAACTTGTGGTTTCATGTAAAGAAGTACTGAAGGTAAAGCTATATTGTGGTCTACACTAAGGAGCGTGACGAAGATGAAGAAAGTGTGGGTTCTTCGTATCATGTTACTGTACAAGGCGAGAATGGTGTTCCATCTTTAATGGAGAATAATGTTGAATTGGAGGATGTTTCACCATGTTATCACATATCCTTCAACGATGGAGACCCTAAAGAAGATGAAGATGCGAAAGATGCTTCACCCGAACTTGAATAAGGAGTGAAGATGACAATTGATGCCTTAAAAGAAGTTAACCTGGCACCGATGAGGCACCAAGACCCACCTACCTAAGAGCTTTACTAGAAGCTGATGAAGAGAGCACTTATATTGAGTTACTCAAGGAGTTCAGGGATGTCTTCGCTTAGAGTAACAAAAAGATGCCCGGCTTGTGTCACGACCCAAAATCCACTAAGGGTCGTGGTGGTGCCGGACACCTCTGTCAGGTCAGCCAACTAACTTATCAATTAATTCCTCTTTTAATACTTTTAAAAATCAAAGGTTTTTCCTTCCATTTTTGTAAATAAAAGTTCACTACTAGAATTCAAATTTAAATAATAACAATTAGTACAAATCTGTTGTAAACCATCCCAGAAACCCGGTGTCACAAGTGCATGAGTGACTACTGATAAGGAAAATAAAAGACAACATCCGACCGGAATACAGTGGACGGAGAGTAAATACAGTACACTGGAAAGGACTACCCTAGCTACGGGTCGTCTCGAACAATGCAGCTCACCTAGTCCTAGAGTCATTCATGCTGCTACGCTCGGCAGGCTGCTAGAGGTGTATATACCTGTGCAACAAAAATGCACAGAAGTGTAGTATGAGTATGTAATCAACGTGTACTCAGTGAGTGTCCCGCCTAATCTCGAAGGAGTATAGACGAGATGGTCAACTTGACACTCTCTAATAGTCCAACAATTTTTTATTCTCAATATACATAATAAACAGTGGATTTATTTTCTAACATGATTTTTACCCAGATAGAGGAAACAAGTAAATACATAATTCTTTCATCGGAAATTTTCCAAGATTTCTTTTCATTATTAAAAAAATGATCTCGAGCCAGAGTGAGGCATGTAACAACTTAAATAAGTCCAGGCAGCAATACAAGCATGCGCAAATCGTACTAAGGCAACGACTCGATCCAACAGAAATAAATGTGCACTTGCCGAGGGTCGACGACGCGCCTATAGATGCATCTATTAATCTACCGAGGCGTTCGGCCCATTCCAAAATAAACACATACAGACAGACAATCAGTCAAGAAATCAACAGGGAGCAATCGTCCAAGAAAGGCCAATCCTCTTTAATAATTTGAGAAAACGAAGCTTAAGTCTTTTTAGAAATCCATTTATTAATTTAAATGTGATCTATTACCCCGCTCGCGAATCATCCATGCGATGCAGTCAACATAAAATAAACAATCACCCTACTCGCGTATCATCCATGCGATGCAGGTACACATAAGATACATGCTCAGATAGTCAATTAGAATTTTATCATGGAATAATTATCCAAATAAACCAATTCTCTGCTTAATGATTTAGGAAATGATGTTTAATATCTTTTTAAATTCGTTTACTAATCAAGGGTGATTTAAACAATCCAAGTCATCCATGGGTTCATAATTAATTCAAGTANTAAATGGGAGCACATAATCATTCACTTCACCTATGGGGTAAAATCCCCCTCACAAGATTAGAAAGGAGACTCACCTCGCTCCGAAGAACCACAACCGGCATTCTACATTTTTCCGAAGGCTCCAATTGATGCACCACGCTCCAAGACTAGCCAATGATTATGCAAATCCATTAATATATGCTCAAATATTCATTACAAACTAATTTATAGAAATTCCTAACCCCGATTGGAAAGTTGACCAAAACGCTCTCGGGCCCACGTGCCCGGAATCCAAAACTTTTCGAAGATAAAGTTTACTCATGACCTTAGGAACTCAAATATATAATTTTATCTTAATTCCATACTCGAAATCATGTCTAAATTCCAAGAACACAATATTTCTAGGTCTTGCTCTAACCCTCAATTTTCTTCCCATTTTCATACTAAAATCCATACATAATTAATGTATTTAACTCATAATAGGTAGAAATAACTTACCTTAACATTGTTGATGAAGAACCTCTCTTGAATCCTCCCAAAATCACCAAAGGCATGAGAAATGAGAGAGAAATGGCCAAAATCCGACTTTTAAAACAATGCTTCTACCTTCAGACATTTCCGCTTCTGCGGTTTTGGGCCGCTTCTGCGGTTTTTCGGCTGCTTCTGTGGTTCTGTCTTAATTGGGTTGGCCAGCTCCTGCAGTCTAACTTCTGCTTAAGTGGAACTGCTTCTATGGTTTCCTGACCGCTTTTGCGGTCCCAGCTCACCTCAATCCCAACCGCTTCTCCGGTTACTTTCTCGCTTCTGCGAAGCCGCTTCTGCGGTCCCATTTCCGCAGAAGCGGAAATACCAGCAACCAGCAACACCAGCCTTCCCAAAATCCATTTTTCGATCCGTTAACCACCCGAAATCCACCTGAGGCCCCTGGGACCCCAACCAATCATACCAACCAATCCCATAACACATTACGGACTTGCTCGAAGCCTCAAATCACGTCAAACAACGCTAAAACCATGAATTACACCCCGATTTGAGCTTTATGAACTTTGAACTTTCCAACTTCTATTTTCGATGCTTAAGCTTATCAAATCACGTCCGATTGAACTCAAATTTTGCACACAAGTCATATTTGACATAAATGACCTACTCCAACTTCCAGAATCGGATTCCGACCCCGATATCAAAAAGTCACTTCTGGTCAAACTTCCCAAAAACCTTCCAATTTCTATCTTTGGCCAAATGGCTTCAAAATGACCTACGAACCTTCGAATTTACTTCCGATCGCGATCCCGACTCCAGAATCACCATACAGAGCTACTGCAGTCTCGAAATTCCAAACGGACATCGATAACACTGAAATGCACTCCAAGCCAAACTTAAGAAATTTCTTCCAAATACTAACTTCCACAATAGGCGCCAAAACGCTCCCGGATTATCCAAAACCCGAACTAGGCATATACCCAAGTCCGATATCATCATACGAACCTGTTGGAACCTTCAGATCCCTGTTCTGAGGTCTTTTACTCAAAAATCCAATCCTAGTTCATTCTTTCAACTTTAAGCTTCTCAAATGAGAATTTTTATTTAAATTTAACTCCGATCTTCCTGAATTTAAATTTCCGACCATGAGAACAAGTCGATATACCTAAAATGAAGTTGCTCATGGCCTTGGACCGCTGAACGACGCGCTAGGGCTCAAAACGACCGGTCGGGTCGTTACATTCTTTCCCACTTAAACATACATTCGTCCTCGAACGTGCTGAGAACCCTACCGAAGTAGCCTGAAATCACTGCCCAGCACCTCGTGCACCTTCCCGTGCTATCACAACTCAGTTAAGCACATTAGCTCGATAAATTCCAAAGATATTCTCTTTTACTCAAGCAATTAAGCCTTAGAGCCCAATTCCAACATCCAGAATTCTATGCCAGGCCTGTTTCCAACATACGATCATTGAATCAATCGCTATACGTTGTACTCAAACATGACTGCATAACTTTGCTGGATTCACACTTTACATCACTTTACTCATAGGACCACAATTATATTTCTGTTTGAATTAATCAAAATTCCACAAATCTAATGCTCCCATTGCACCTCATGACCTACATAGGTCTTACTCTAACTATTAAAATACCGCCACAACGGATGAGATGCCAAAATTTATAATCAACTGCCGAGTCAACCAATCATCGAGTTTATACTTCTGACAAGAAACATTACCACATTCTGAATCAAATAATGATCTTCGCTCCTTAATACACTTCATATAATCAGATTGCACTGATCCTAAATTCCACAATCTCATCTTACCCGGTACGAACTGCTCAGGTAATAAACCACTCCGAATGCGATCACAAGTCTTATATGACGCCACAATGTGCCAATAGGCCACCAATCCGAACACAACACCACATGAAATCAAACTCTAGAAGGAATTACCTAACCCTCACACTAATACGGACTTTTCTTAGAAGATAGGAAGAGAAACACACAAAAATAGCATATAGAAAAACCAGACTCGATATCACACTGTTGCGCCGCACAACCTGATCCAAATAACATACCCATGGCGGCGTGCCACTCGATCCACACATAGATCTCACATAAGGATATTGCACTTCGAGCCAAATCTGTTCATTACAATAAAAATGGCAAATTTCGATCGTAAGCATGCTAAGTGCATAATACCATCCCCGAGAAAACACATAGAGCTATAGGCTATAAAACTCAAGCACAACTGAGGTGCGACACAAGATCTGAATCACAAGAGCCATTCTGCTCACATAACATCATTGCCACGCAGAACCTTAACACATAAGAACTTACTAAGCCGTCTCACAACTCATACGGTGCAATACATCATTACCAGGAATAGCTGATGACAAAATAACACCTCGACTGTTCCTCCATAGGGAACGCTCATTGAAATGAACACAACTGGCCTGATATAGAGCCCTGTTCACAAATAAATCAATCCACCGATCCCAAGCCGATTTCTGATTGCACCAACTTGGCCAATAACCTTTCAAAGGTCCGTAGTAACATCCTTTTGCCTCATAACACGTAAGAAAAACCATCATAACCGGAGCAACCTCCTCAGTTCATAACCCAATATACAAAGTACCCTCCAGGCATAAATTCTCAAATTAATGATGTTACCACAATCCTCATACTTGGTTTAAACCTTTAGCCAATCAAGTGACTACATGTCACACTTATACAATCTTCCCGTGGGACACGCTCCCACAATCTTCCGAAATAAATAACGGGTCCGCACATCTAAACCATCGGACGCACTAACGCTGAAAAGCGATCCAGAATCCTTAACCAGGATTCAAAACCTCTTCCACAACACATCGATCTCAGGTGACGCTGAGGACAATACCAATTTACTCTAATCATTCAACCCTTTCCTTGCTCATCCAAGCCCGTGACATCCTTGTCAACACTAAATTGCAACATTGATCCTCACTTCGTATTTCCATGCTACTCACTGCACCCAACGTGCCAACATATGATAGAATACAATTTTTCATCATAACTATGAAATTATTAATATTTTAACACTTCAGCAAATACGAAATTTTCACTTAACTCACTTCAGGAGAATCATAGCAACACACTGGTAAATTCCCATAACTGTAGGATATGCAAATCTGTAAGTAGTGGTCCAAGCCACCATAGCCCTTCCGGAATCCGCTTCCACTTAACAAGCCACAACAGAAGAATGCCCCTGATAAATCATCAATCACGGCGGCTGACAAGCCTCACACGTACCTCCACAAATCGTACACATAACTCGATCTCGTGGACCAAACTGATCACTGGCCCCAATATGCCAATTCAACTATGGCTAATCAATATACCTTCCTCCAATTCCTCTTTGCTTGCCTTAAAAATAAGACTAACTCCATTCAACACATAACATACTCCATCCACACTCGCCCCGAGTGACCTTGAATCACGAGACCAGGCTATCTCCATTCCCACGAACTATTCCATATCACTCAAATGCTACACCACAAGGTAACATATCATAGAACATTCTGGGCACCTTCTCATGAACTGCTAGAAAGCTTGATTCTTATCGTAGGCTCGAAATTATTGGGCAGCACACTTTAACTTCTGAATTCACTAGGACCATTATAGATAGCCACCCGCTCTGCATTGGTCCTGAATATAATTCACTCCATAAATCTTATAACACACGAATACTCTCTCGGCGAAGCACCCGACGAAATCGCTTTCTCTGAAACATGTATCCATACAAGGCATAAATCCTGAACCTTTTTCCAAGTCCGAACATGAGCCAATAAGGCCAACCATAGCATGCCTCCAACAATTCATTTGCTCGAATTACCACTTATGGTCTTTTCTCGTAGCTGAATTAATCCATCAATATGCTAATAACCAGAAATTACATAAGTAGTTAATCATACAGCCCAATCATAAGCGGTGGGACTCTCCCACTTAGCTTGAAGCCATCATTTCACCATTTTTGAGTTCGCCTGACCTTTTTACCTCTTATTGACATAACCTTGCTGTAAAGCCCCAGAAAATTTTGTTTAGTAATTTAAGTTTCTCGTGGTGCCAAGGTAGGCTAAATATTTTATCTTGCGTGCAAATGAGGATCTAGGATAGAATGAATATCAATTGGATATGTTAATAAGCGTATAAGTCATATTAGATGTGGATTGGGGTCTAAGGAGAGGCCTAAGTCTAAGCCAAGTTGGAAAATTTCATACTAGATGAAAGTTGTAAATAAATGCACACATGACCTCACTTTGAACAATCATATCTCCAGTTATATAAAGATTTGTGTGAGGAACAACCTATCAAATTAAATCTCTTTGAGTCTAGTTTCCAATACAACAAACTGTTTGTCATTTGGAGGTGTATACAGAACATTATGACCATTGTACTGGGCATGTGTCACTAGCGCGCCCAGATGCGCGCCCGTGCTAAAATGTGCGCGCCCAAGATAGAACACTGGGTAAACTAGCGCGTGCGCCCAGATGCACGACCGCGCTAGTAGCAAGCCTCTAAATACCCCTAGACCGGGTCTAGAGAGTTCCCAAGTCATTTTTGGGGTAAGGGCTTGCTCTCTCAAGGGGATTTCGTCCCAAAATTCATCCCTATGATCCAAGGTAAGGTTTTTAGAGTAGTTTGAGTGATTTCTACCCCTAAACACTTATACTAACAAGGATTAATCTTCAAAATCCTTAGATTTTCCTTTAAATCCTTGAAGTCATCAAGACCACCACAAGTGGGGTTTCTTAAAATTCTTACTACAAGAGGTATGTCTATCATCTCTAACTACTCTAGGGTGATTATTTATATATGATATATACATTAGAACGCATGGGATGGTGATTGGGAACCATAGGTGCCTAACCTAGGTTGTGTTGGTATTGTAGAGATTGTGAGATGGGTCATTGAGGTATGATTCTTGATATAATAGTATTATGTGTACATGCATGTGCAAATAGGGTTGTGGGAAGATTGATGAACATAAATCGGTAAAGATTGGGTTGGGGAATGAAGGAAATCTTGTAAAAAAGAGTTAAAAATCAAGACGCTCAACTAGTGTTTGATAAAATTCTCCAATGAGCTGAAATCATGAATACCTTCCTAATTTGTGTTAATTTTGTTATGTCTCAAGTAGATTGGGATTGCCAGAATTTGTGAAACGTCGTAGTAACTTAAGGAAATCTTAAACGAGGTATGTATGTCTAACTTTAGCCTTTGTAAAGTCACCATGTTTGGAGTACAAGAAATTGGTACGTGTTATTTATGTAAACTATTTGTGAATTTTGGTTGTTTCACGGGTGTTAAGGCTAGATAGCCTATTTCATGAATTCCTGTGATTAATATGTCTTGAACGTTGTTGGTTAAGTTTTTCCAATATAATGGTGTAAGTAATTGGCAATAAACCAAATGTGATTGTGAAAGTATTATGTGGTAAGAGTTGAGAAACAAATGATGGATGGAAATCATAAATGATGCAATTGGA
>MU670571.1:82382-114126 GCA_026770625.1 Nicotiana glauca
ATGGTTTCTTAAAATCTATAAGGCATATATGGGGAGAAGAGGTTGGATAAGAAAAGTCGGAGCATAATGTTACCTTATATTTGATGCAATGTCGTGCAGTATGGTGTTATCAGGGTATGTGTGCAAGTTAGCAGGTGTTATTCATTTGAGACAGAAGGTCACATGAGAAAACACATTTAGTGATATCTTTTGTTGAGAATTTCGAAGAGTTAGTAGCAATTATTCACATGAGATTGTAACCATATCAGGGATATTATAATAGGACTCAATTCGTGGGAGGTTTTATGTAAGAGGAATATGATAAAGATGTTTCACTAATGATGCAACGTGTTAAAGTGATAGTTTATGCCTCCAGGCAACTCAAGAATCAAGGGAAAAAATCTTAGAAATTTTAGCAGTGGTATTTGCATTAAAGATTTGGCACCATTGTTGGTATATGGTCCATTTTGATATAGTCACGGACCATAAGAGCATTCAATATAATTTCAAATAGAAAGAATTTAATTTGAGGATGAGAATATAGTTGGGGTTACTCAAAGGTTACGACATCGATATTCTATATCACCTGGGAAAATCCAATGTTGTGGCAAACTTTGTGGCAAAATATACGAACTGTCGGCAAGTGAAGGTCGGACATTAAAGGCCTAGAGGATTGTTACAAGGAATAGAAATTTCGATGTGGAAATGGGAAATGATCATTATGGATTTTTTTGGTAGGGTTACCTTGCACTCAGTGCAAGTTCAACTCAATTTGGGTGATAGTGGATTGACTCACCAAATCAGCTCACTTCTTGCCAGTCAAGTCCACCGATACTGCAGAACAGTATGCTCGGTTGTACATCAAGGAGATAGTGATGCTTCATGGTACCCCACTTTCTATTGTCTCGGATCGAGGGGCTCAGTTCACAGCTAATTTCTGGAAGAAATTCCAGCAAGGTTTGGGTACTCAAGTGAATCTCAGCACAACTTTCCATTCGCAGACCGATGGTCAAGCAGAACGGACTATTCAGATGCTTGAAGATATGTTGTCGGCTTGTGTCTTGGATTTCAAAGGTAATTGGGATGATCACTTGCCCCTTATTGAATTTGCTTACAATAACAGCTTTCATGCTAGCATCCAGATGACCCCATTTGAGACATTGTACGGGAGGAGATGTAGGTCTCTGATCGGATGGTTTGAAGTAGGTGAAGCAGAATTGATAGGGCCGGATATCGTGCACCGGGCTATGGAAAAAGTTAAAGTCATTCAGGAAAGGATGAAGGCTGCTCAAAGTTGCCAGAAATCCTATGCGGACGTACTTCGAAGAGAATTGGAGTTCCAAGTAGATGATTGGGTATTCTTGAGGGTGTCTTCTATGAAGGGAGTCATGCGATTCGGGAAGAAAGGAAAGCTAAGTCCTAGATATTGCGGGCCTTATCAGATCATTCAAAGGATCGGACAAGTTGCTTATAGGCTGGAGTTGCCCCATGAAATGTCCTTAGTGCACCCGGTGTTCCATGTGTCTATGTTAAGGAAAGTTGTTGGAGATCCATCCACCATCGTGCCAGTTGAAGACATCAAGATTACTGAAGAGTTATCGTATGAAGAAATTCCGATTGCTATTCTTGATAGTCAAGTCCGTAAATTGCGAAATAAAGACATTGCTTCAGTCAAAGTGTTGTGGCAGAATCAACAAGTCGAGGAAGCCACGTAGGAAGCGGAAGATGAGATGAAAGAAAAATATCACCATCTATTTGAACAAGTCTAGTAGTGATTGTGTGAACCCTTATCTCTAGGAAAACTGATGTCGTACTCAATTTGGTGCAAACACACCCCATTTTGTTTTTACTATTGTAACTTCTCAAGTTGTGCAAGAATTGTATGTGTTGTGATTATTGAGTCATGTGCAAACTTTTTTTTGGTATATGAAGGTTTTGCAAGAACTCAGATGACAAGTGAATGATTAATGTGAAATGTGTATGGTTTAATGGTGTAATGGTGTTTGGAAATGTGTTTCGGGGGCTCTCTGACAGGCCAAGTTACAAAGGAAACTCTGGCGCAATTTTCGGAAATTTAAGGAGTTAGCCAAATTCGGGGCTGTTGATACATTTCATAATGTGAAAAAGCTAAAGTTACATAAGGATGGATAGTGAATGAACTTTAATCCTCATTCGAGGACGAATGATCTTAAGCGGGGGAGGATGTAAAGCCCCAAAAAATTTTGCTTAGTAATTTAAGTTTCTCGTGGTGCCAAAGTAGGCTAAATATTTTATCTTGCGTGCAAATGAGGATCTAGGATAGAATGAATATCAATTGGATATGTTAATAAGCGTATAAGTCAATTGGGGAATGAAGGAAATCTTGTAAAAAAAGAGTTAAAAATCAAGACGCTCAACTAGTGTTTGATAAAATGCTCCAATGAGCTGAAACCATGAATACGTTCCTAATTTGTGTTAATTTTGTTATGTCTCAAGTAGAATGGGATTGTTAGAATTTCTGAAATGTCGTAGTAACTTAAGGAAAGCTTAAACGAGGTATGTACGGCTAACTTTAACCTTTTTAAAGTCACCATGTTTGGAGTACAAGAAATTGGTACGTGTTATTTATGTAAACTATTTGTGAATTTTGGTTGTTTCACGGGTGTTAAGGCAAGATGGCCTATTTCATGAATTCTTGTGATTAATATGTCTTGAACGTTATTGGTTAAGTTTTCCCAATATAATGGTGTAAGTAATTGGCAATAAACCAAATGTGATTGTGAAAGTGTTATGTGGTAAGAGTTGAGAAACAAATGATGGATGGAAATCATAAATGATGCAATTGGAACAACTGTGGTAATAACATATTTGGCTTGTTGTGGGTAATTATTGTGGTGACTTAAATTGCATATGAGTTGTTGAAAATGATGGAAATGATATTAATAACTACAGAAATTCTTGTGAATTCTTGTTGTTGTTGTGTTGTTTGTGAATTGTGACTTATACGGTGGGATCGGGTTGCGCGCCGTAACACGAAGTAATAAGGTGTAGGTTGTGGTGATAAGAGTGGCCAAGGTAATAAGGGTGGCCAAGGTAATAAGGGTGGAAAAGTGATCGAAATCACTGCTGAAATGAAATTATGAAAAAGATTGTGAAATCATTGATGTGAAAATGTTGAAGGGGAAAAAGGAGAGATTGTAAACTTGTTTGGCTTGATTGTACCTTTCATGTGTATTTGATTGTTGATTTTATTACTGATCGTTACTTGTGTATGGTTTGAGTTTACTTAGGGTAAAGCTTGTTCATACATACCAGTACAATTCAAATGTACTGACGTCCCTTTTGCCGGGGGCGCTACATTCGTGTTATGATTGTAGGTGGATCTATAGCAGGTACTCCAGTCCACCGACAGTAGCACTCCTCTCCATCCCATCAGTTGCATTGGTGAGCCCCACTTCCTCTTGGGGTCATGTGTGGTTCATGCCACCTTTTTTTGAGTTTATTGTATATTGTAAGGTATAGCCCGGGGCCTTGTCGCCAGCATGTATTGGTTGAGTTCCTAGTATTCATAGAGGCTCCGTAGACACAATGTGGTTGGTGTATAAAAGTATTTTGGGTAGTAACTGTACGTTTCGGAATCGTGGTCCACGTTGGTAAATGTTGTATGTATTTTGCAAGTACTTGGCATCAAATGTTGAAAATGACAAAAAGTAGAAATGAACTCAAGTTGTAAGTTTATGCTTAAGTCTTAAATTGCCATTGCAAAAGAACAATGTATATTGGAATCACGGGGTAACGCGTGGGATAGGAAAGGGAATTCCAGGTCCGCTTGACTGGGGTCCTCCGGTTGAGCGCCGGTCGCGTCCCTTGGTTTTGGGGGGTGACACTCGCACCATAAGTTATCAAAATTTATCAGAATCTTCCTCTAAATCCCCATCTTTCATATTCTGAATCATTAACCACATTCGCACGACCGATCTCTTTGTTGAACAACCAACATAATTCTTTGCAGAAGCCTCGCCAACCACGCGACCTCTAACCTGCTCACGGGGAATAACCCACCTAGGGGAATCACCTCCCGACATCTTCCCACGCCATTGCACGGGGTACATTTACTATGACACCAATAGCCCATCCGGAGTCCAAGCTCACCTTCCAGTTGCATAAGTCCATTTGCCCCTCACGGACATCAATTAAATATGTGGCAACATCCATCCAAATTTAGGGTTATGCTGCACTTTCCTCCATTTCAAGCAGCTCCTTTCCGCCATATCAATCTTCTGTCGCATACCAGCCCATACTTCACATCATACCCGCAGGCTTCAATCACCAATCATTAAAGTCCCCAATCCGATCCAAACTCTCTTTATGGCGCGTAGTCATCCTACTACCAAGCCCATATGCAACCCTCGCCACTCTCCCACTTTGGCGGAACTCATCTATTTAATTAACCACTCTCCCACTTTGGCCTTCTAGAAGTTTTAAACTCCACCTGACAGTTCCCACATGTCCTTCCTCATACTTTGCTGCTCAATTTTTGCCTTAAATAAAATCTATCTTCGTGGCACTTGAATCTACCATTGCTGCTAACTTTAAACCTTTCCAAAGGTCATCTTTATCGAGCCGTCAACATTAGAAATTCTGATTTGATCTTAAACCGCCGCATCATGCGATATCTGACAGTTGTACCTCCAATATTATTTCACAATATCCTACCATAAAGGCGAATTGTAGTAGATTACAACACCAACAACTTAGTACATTCAATCAGGACCACGACACCCTCTCATAAAAGAAAGCTCAACCACGCTTGCAAATACCAAGCCTCATTACTTCCACTAGCCCACACCGGACAATTCTTAGTCCGACTGCCTTTTCCCCTATCGGGAATAAAATACTGAATTCCTTGATTACACACTGAGTAAACCTCCCTTTAATACATTCACTGCCTCGACACGTGGGCAACACCCTACCATTACAACAACACTACGGGATAATCGCTCATAAGCATCATGGCAACCTGTGTCTAGCCTCAAGGCTCTTAGAAGTTCTGTTACTGAGCTGAAATATCCCTCCATAATGCGACTATAATAATCCAATCAACTATACCGGAAAAAATCATCCCGCACCACATTTGTAGTGGCATTTCAATTCTTCAACTTTCGATTTATAACAAGCGCTCGCATAAGATTGAGTAGAAAGAAATCAAAGGCATATGCCTCAAAGGAATCGAACCGCACGAAAAGGAAATCAAGAAGGGAAGTACTCCTAACGGTCCTACAGCCTCCCGAGGATAAGTACAGATGTCTCCGTACCGATCCGCGAGACTCTACTAGAATTGCTCATGACTCGTGAGACCGACGGGAACCTAGTGCTCTGATACCATGTTGTCACAACCCAAAATCCACTAAGTGTCGTGGTGGCGCCGGACACCTCTGTCAGGCCAGCCAACTAACTTATCAATTAATTCCTCTTTTAATACTTTTGAAAATCTAAGGTTTTCCTTCCATTTTTGTAAATAAAAGTTCACTACTAGAATTCAAATTTAAATAATAACAATTAGTATAAATCTGTTGTAAACCATCCCAGAAACCCGGTGTCACAAGTGCATGAGCGACTACTGATAAGGAAAATAAAAGACAACATTCAACCGGAATACAGTGGACGGAGAGTAAATACAGTACACTGGAAGGGACTACCCTAGCTGCGGGTCGTCTCGAACAATGCACCTCACCTAGTCCCAGAATCATCCATGCTGCTACGCTCAGTAGGCTGCTAGAGGTGTATATACCTGTGCAACAAAAATACACAGAAGCATAGTATGAGTACGTAATCAATGTGTACTCAGTGAGTGTCCCGCCTAATCCCGAAGGAGTAGAGACGAGATGGTCAACTTGACACTCTCTAATAGTCCAACAATTGTTTATTCTCAATATACATATTAAACAGTGGATTTATTTTCTAACATGATTTTTATCCAGATAGAGGAAACAAGTAAACACATAATTCTTTCATCGGAAATTTTCCAAGATTTTATTTAATTATTAACAAAATGATCTCGA
Organism: Nicotiana glauca; assembly: GCA_026770625.1. Lineage (NCBI taxonomy): Eukaryota > Viridiplantae > Streptophyta > Magnoliopsida > Solanales > Solanaceae > Nicotiana > Nicotiana glauca. The sequence goes on from MU670571.1 coordinate 88,403, forward strand.
TCGAGAGTGAGGCATGTAACAACTTAAATAAATCCAGGCAGCAATACAAGCATGCGCAAATCATACCGAGGCTACGGCCTGATCCAACAGAAATAAATGTGCACTTGCCGAGGGTCGACGACGCGCCTATAGATGCATCTATTAATCTGCCGATGCGTTTGGCCTGTTCCAAAAAAGCACACATAGACAGACAATCAGTCAAGAAATCAACAGGGAGCAATCATCCAAGAAAGGCCAATCCTCTTTAATAATTTGAGAAAATGAAGCTTAAGTCTTTTTAGAACTCCTTTTATTAATTTAAATGTGATCTATTACCCCCCTCGCAAATCATCCATGCGACGCGGTCAACATAAAATAAACAATCACCCTGCTCGCGTATCATCCATGCAACGCAGGTACACATAAGATACATGCTCAGATAGTCAATTAGAATTTTATCATGGAATAATTATCCAAATAAACCAATTCTCCGCTTAACGATTTAGGAAATGATGTTTAATCTCTTTTTAAATTCGTTTACTAATCAAGGGTGATTTAAACAATCCAAGTCATCGATGGGTTCATATTTAATTCAAGTATAACATGCTGATGGGTCCTAATTACCCGGACAATAGCATAATAGTAGCTACGCACGGACTCTCGTCACCTCGTGCATACGTAGCCCCCACAAATAGGAGCACATAATCATTCACTTCACCTATGGGGTAAATTCCCCCTCACAAGATTATAAAGGAGACTTTGCTCGCTCCGAAGATCCACAACCGACATTCTACATTCTTCCGAAGGCTCCAATTGATGCATCACGCTCCAACACTAGCCAATGGTTATGCAAATCCATTAATATATGCTCAAATATTCATTACAAACTAATTTATAGAAATTCCTAACCCTGATTGGAAAGTTGACCAAAACGCCCTCGGGCCCACGTGCCTAGAATCCAAACTTTTCGAAGATAAAGTTAACCCATGACCTTAGGAACTCAAATATATAATTTTATCTTAATTCCATACTCAAAATCATGGCTAAATTCCAAGAACACAATATTTCTAGGTCTTCCTCTAATCCTCAATTTTCTACCCAATTTCGTACTAAAATACATACAAAATTAATGTATTTAACTCATAATAGGTAGAAATAACTTACCTTAACATTGTTGATGAAGAACCTCTCTTGAATCCTCCCAAAATCGCCAAAGCCATTAGAAATGAGAGAGAAATGGCCAAAATCCGACTTTTAAAACAACGCTTCTACCTCCAGACATTTCTGCTTCTGCGGTACCGTTACCGCTTCTGCGGTTTTGGGCCGCTTCTGCGGTTCTGTCCAAATTGGGATGGACTGCTCCTGCGGTCTAATTTCCGCTTGAGCGGAACTGCTTCTGCAGTTTCCTGACCGCTTCTGCGGTCCTATCTCACCTCACTCCCAACCGCTTATGCGGTTACTTCCTCGCTTCTGCGGTCCCATTTTCGCAAAAGCGGAAATACCAGCAACCAGCAACACCAGCCTTCCCAAAAATCCATTTTTCGATCCGTTGACCACCCGGAATTCACCTGAGGCCCCCGGGACCCCAACCAATCCCATAACACATTACGGACTTGCTCGAAGCCTCAAATCACATCAAACAACGCTAAAACCATGAATTACACCCCGATTCGAGCTTTATGAACTTTGAACTTTCCAACTTCGATTTCCGATGCTTAAGCCTATCAAATCACGTCTCATTGACCTCAAATTTTGCACACAAGTCATATTTGACACTACGTACCTACTCCAACTTCCAAAATCGGATTCCGACCCCGATATCAAAAAGTCCACTTCCGGTCAAACTTCCCAAAAACCTTCCAATTTCTATCATTAGCCAAATGGCTTCAAAATGACCTACGGACCTCCGAATTTACTTCTGATCGCGCTCCCAACTCTAGAATCACCATACGGAGCTACTCTGAGTCTCGAAATTCAAAACGAACATCGATAATGCTGAAATGCACTCCAAGCCAAACTTATGAAATTTCTTCCAAAATACTAACTTCCACAATAGGCGTCAAAACACTCCCGGGTTATCCAAAACCCGAACTGGGGATACGCCTAAGTCCGATATCATCATACGAACCTGCTGGAACCTTCAGATCCCGATTCCGAGGTCGTTTACTCAAAAATACAATGCTAGTTCATTCTTTCAACTTTAAGCTTCTTAAATGAGAATTTTCATTTAAATTTAACTCTGATCTTCCTGAATTTAAATTTCCGACCATGCGAACAAGTCGATATACCTGAAATGAAGCTGATCATGGCCTCGGACCGCTGAACGATGCGCTAGGGCTCAAAACGACCGATCGGGTCGTTACAGCTTGGACCCGAAAGTAGCAGTCCATCATCTTGTAGTCAAAAATGGTGCTCTCCCTATTAAACAAGCTCAAATGCGTTTTAGGCCAGACTTGATTCCCCTTATTGAAACTGAAGTTAACAAACTCATTGAAGTTGGATTTATTCGGGAAGTTAAATACCCAACATGGGTTTCAAGTATTGTCCCTGTAAGGAAGAAGAATGTCCAGATTCGAGTATGCATTAACTTCAGGGATCTCAATAATGCATGTCCCAAAGATGAATTCCTACTTCCTATTCTAGAGCTGATGATTGATGCTACAACTAGTTACGAGGCAATGTCTTTCATGGACGGTTCGTCGGGCTATAACCAAATTTGCGTGGCGCCAAAAGATGAAGAGCTTACTGCGTTCCGCACCCCCCAAGGGTATTTATTTCTACAAGGTAATGCCTTTTGGCTTGAAGAACGCTGGTGCTACTTACCAAAGGGCTATGCAAAATATTTTTGAACATCTTCTCCACAACAATGTCGAATAATATGTTGACGACTTGGTGGTAAAATCAAGAAAGAAGGGTGACCACTTGAAAGACTTGAGAATGGTGTTTGAGTTGCTCCGGAGGTACCAACTTAGGATGAATCCATTGAAATGTGCCTTTGGAGTTACTTCCGGGAAGTTGATTGGTTTCATTAATCGACATCGAGGGATTCAAATTGATCAAGACAAAATAGATGCAATCTTTAAAATGCCCGAGCCTCAAAATATTCATGAATTAAAAAGTCTACAAGGAAAGCTAGAATACCTTAGGAGATTCATCTCAAACCTAGCTGGGAGATGTCAATCATTCAGTCGCCTTATGAAGAACGGTGTCCCTTTTAAATGGGACCAAGCATGTAGCAATGCCTTTGAGATCATTAAATCCTACTTGATGAAGCCTCCGATTTTGGCAGCCCCTATACTTGGAAAGTCGTTGATATTATACATTTTAGCACAAGAAAGGTCTGTTGGAGCGCTATTGGCCCAAGAAAATAGTGAAGGGAAAGAAAACTCCCTTTACTACTTGAGCAGGATGATGACACCAAATGAGCTGAGTTATTCGCCAATTGAAAAGTTATGTTTGGCGCTAGTATTCTCAATCCAAAAGTTGAAGCACTACTTTCAAGCTCATGCTGTTCATTTGGTTTCTAGAGCGAATCCCATCAAGTTTGTAATGTCAAAACATGTCCTTAGTGATCGACTAGCAAGGTGGTACCTCCAATTTCAACAATTTGAAATCGTATACATCCTACAAAAGGCTATAAAAGGACAAGCATTGGAGGACTTCTTGGAAGATCACCCTATACCTAACGATTGGGAGATAACTAACGAACTACCTGATGAGGATGCCATGGTCATTAAAGTTCAGCCTCCATGGAAGATGTATTTTGATAGTGATGCACATCGGGGAGGAGCTGGTGCTGGTGTAGTATTTGTCACTTCTCAAGGTGAAGTTCTGTCCTACTCTTTTACGTTGACACAACTCTACTCTAACAACATTGCTAAGTATCAAGCACTAATACTTGGGCTCGAAATAGCTGTCGAAATGAAGCGGTTGCAATTACAAGTCTTTGATGATTCTCAGTTAGTAGACAATCAGCTTTTAGGTAGTTACGAGGTCAAGAATCCTGAACTACGCCCATATCATGATTACGCTAAAAAGTTAAGGGGTTGGCTCAGTGATGTTACAATTTAGCACGTGACAAGGAAAGAAAATAAGAAGACAGATGATTTAGCTGCCCTAGCTTCATCTTTAACCTTGCCTGATCAAGCGCAAGTTATTGTCTGCCAATAATGGGTAGTGCCGCTGCCAAATAAGGCTGAAGGTGAAGAAAATGAACTCAAGCATCTTGTTGTTGTTTCAGAAGTCGAGAAAGAAGAATGGAGACAACCCATTATCGACTACTTGTGCTATGGGATACTTCCAGAAAATCCATGGAGAAGAATTGAAATCTATCATCGTGCACCTCACTTCCTTTTGCTACAAAGATACCCTATACAGAAGATCATTCGAGGGAGCACTCTTGCGATGCTTAGGGGAAGATGAAGCACTCCAAGCTTTGCAAGAAGCACATTCTGGGGTATGTAGCTCACACCAGCATGGACCAAAGCTCTACTTCCATATAAAAAGAATGGGATATTATTGGCCAACGATGATAAAAGATTGCTTGGACTACGCTCGAAGATGCAAGGCTTGTCAATTCCATGCGAATTTTACTCACCAACCTCCTGAAGTGTTGCACCCGACTGTGGCATCCTGGCCATTTGATGCTTTGGGATTGGATGTTATTGGACCATTACCAAAGTCCTCTGGTGGGCACCTATACATCCTGGTTGTAACCGACTACTTCTCTAAATGGGCTAAAGCTGTTGATCTTAAGGAGGTAAAGAAAGAAAATGTTGCAAGTTTCATCCGAGTAAATATTATCTATCGCTTTGGCATTTCTCGTTACATAATAACGGATAATGGCAAGCCATTCGATAATAGGCTGATGAACAAGATTTGTGATCTCTTTAGCTTCAAGCAACGTAACTCTTCAATGTACAATGTTGTCGCTAATAGTCTAGCTGAGGCATTCAACAAGACTTTATGCAAGTTGCTAAAGAAAGTCGTCTCCAAATCCAAACGAGATTGGAATGACCATATGGAAGAAGCTCTATGGGCATATAGGACAACTCACCGCACGCCAACACAAGCGACTCCTTATTCACTGGTTTATGGAGTCGAAGTCGTCTTGCCACTTGAGCATCAAATACCTTCGTTACAACTGACTATTCAAGAAGGGATCACTGATGAAGAAAAAGCTCGAGTTCAATTAACAGAGTTAGAGGCCTTTGATGATAAGAGGTTGGCAGCTCAACATAGTCTTAAATGTTATCAAGATCGATTATCTCGCGCCTTCAATAAAAGAGTTCGCTCGAGATTCTTTCAAGTAGGAGATCAAGTCATTGCCATACGAAGACCCATAATTACTTCCCACAAACCTGTATGGAAGTTCACTTCAAAGTGGGATGGGTCATATGTCGTACGAGAAGCTTACTCAAGTGGGGCTTATAATCTGGTTGATGCAGATGGCATGAGAATCGACCCTATCAATGGCAAGTTTTTAAAGAAGTATTAACCTTGAAGTTGTAATGCTTCTTGACAAATGAGCCTAAACTGCATGTTGCTACACTCCTGGCCCGCATGAGTCTAAACTGTATATGGCCCCTATAAAAAAATAAAAAAATAAAAGAGTCTACTAGGTTGAAAACTTTGAAAGAGGCAGCCTACGCAAAAGTTAGGACATATAAAAATAAAAAAAAATAAAAAAGAGTCTGCTAGGTTGAAAACTTCGAAAGAGGCGGCCTAGGCAAAAGTTAGGACAAAAAAATTTAAAAAACAATTCACCCATTCTGAACTACGGTATGACTTGATCCTTTTCACCGAGGTACGTAGGCGGCTTAGAGTTTCATTCTAAGTGCAGTCGCATAAGTTCAAAAGATATATATTGCCCAAATTGTTATTCAAATGAAGTATGAAAGAATGTAAGATCAAGTTGAAATGTCATCCTCCTGTCGAACTTTGACCTCATTTGATTTAAAGGGGGCAACCCTCTATGGTAAATTGATATTTTCAATGGGCCGATTTTAGGAGGATGTCAAGTATTTGCATTGAAGTCCTGGGATTCTCTATGTCTTCAAGTATGTTGGTCTCTAAGTCCGCCCTCTGCCTTAAAAAAAGGAAGAGAAGAGAGGCGTCAAAAGGAAACACAAGTATAAGGAAAAGATTTCTTGGCACTACGTTTTAAATTCAGTGAGACTTGAACCCAAGATATTTGTGAGAATATAGCTCTTAAATTCTCATTGATGGCAAGTAAGACATCTTCCAATCTCGAGGCTTCCATACCAAGATGCAAAAGTTTTGGTGAAGTCGCGCAATCTGAAATCATCAGCGTGTCAGAATTTTATATTGATTTTGGAATATTATCTGAAACTATCCTTAAGGTATTTTGGTCATACTGCACAAATCTGGAATTGATAGCGTAATGCAATGTAAAGTTGATTTCAAAATATTATTTGGAATAATTTCAAATTTGTTTGATTGAGAATTTTGTATATATTCTAGATCTTGAAGTCTAGTTCTCTTGAAATCAAACGGTTTGCAATTTTGATATTTCTACACCGAGATATGAATTTTTTGGTGAGACTGCGCAAATCTAGAATTGATAACGTGGTGCAATATAAAGTTGATTTCAAAATATTATCTGGGATGATTCTGAAGTTGTTTGATTGAGAATTTTGAAGATATTCTATATTTTGAAGTCTAGTTTTCAGTAAATCAAATGGTTTGCAATTTCAATATTTCTACGCCAAGATGTGATTTATTTTTTTTGGTGAGACTGCGCAAATCGAAAATTTTCAACGTGGTGGAATCTAAAGTTGGTTTCAAAATATTATCTGCGGTTATTCTGAAGGAGATTCTAAATTTTGGATATATTTTAGTTATTGAAGTCTAATTTTCGAGAAATCAAATGGTTCATTATTTAGACTCTCCCACAACAAAATATGAATCTTTTGTTTCAAGCGCTTAAAGCTAAAAATTATGCGACTAAGATAAAAGTCGGATAATGTAAAGCAAAAGAGAAGCTAAAACATTTAAGCCCTCAAAGTCCCCAAGTTGAAATCCTCAAACTCGTCGGTCTTCAAGTGGAAGTATTTGAGCCCTCAAATTTTTTATATTGAAACATCAAAGTACGCCGAATCTTCAGGTTTTTCGATCTTCAAGTTGAAGTCTGCAAAGTCCGCTGAATCTTCAAAGCTTTCCAAGTGTTCAAGTCGACGTCATCAAGTCGATAAAGTCTTCGAGTTGAAGCTTTATAACTTTTCAATCTTAAGGTGGACATATAAGTCCCTTTGCACCTTAAGTTTGCCTCTTTGTGGGCTTGTCTTTAAAAAGAACTATAACTTTCCAATATTAAGGTGGACATATGAGTCCCTTTGCACCTTAAGTTGGCCTCTCCGATAGTCGGGTCATTTAGAGAGTAATCTCTCCAATAGTAAAGCCACATTGAGAGTAATCTCTCCGATAGTCGGGCCACATTGAGAATAATCTCTCCGATAGTCGGGCCACATTGACAATAATCTCTCTGATAGTCGGGATACATTGAGAGTAATCTCTCCGATAGTCAGGACATATTGAGAATAATCTCTCCGATATTTGGGTAGAGATGAGTACCCATCCCCTCACAATCTAAGACTGCCTTCTTCATGCGTGGATCATCTTGTTGAACAAGAACATATCTTTCTCGCTTGACCTACAAAAAAAAATTAAAAAAAACAACAAAATAAGAAAAGGACAAGAAAAGAAGAAAAATAAATTACCTCAAATACTAGCATTTTCCGATCATTAAAGAAACGAACTCACGAGCAACTTGAAGATGTCGATAGCCGATTTATGCTCAAAAACACGTGAGAATGTGGCTATTTATAGATTTCTCAAGGCACCTTACTAAAGGTCTTAACCGACGTGGGATAAATACATATTAGAGTCCAACAAGAATAAAATCCATATTGAAAAGAAAGCCTACAGGCGGCTAAGGCGGGCAGCGTGAATTGGGATACTATAGTTTGACTCCAACTTGGATTACAAAATACTCTATCCGAATAAGACGAATACATGTTAAGGAGAATGAGTTTCAGGTTAATTCACGGATTAAGACGTCATAGTGCCAAGAATCTTAGCAAGAATCAGTTGTTGAATTTAAAAAATCTATAGCACCTCCCACATCTAGTAGATCAATTATTTGCAGCATCAAGTTTAAATGGAATTGCTTGCCATTTGAAACTCATTTTCGATTTTAGTGCTTAAGCAAAGGAGGAAAATTAAGGTTAAGAAGGAGCAATAAAATATCTTGGCAGTACTTCAAGCCTAGTCTCGAAATGAAAAGTTTAAACTTTGACAAGTCTTGAAGAAGGGGTATTTGTAGGCATGTAAAATTTATTAAATTTAAATTTAATAAATAATTTGGACTATATTTTAAATATACTAGTCCAAATAAATATTATGGGCTAATGTAATTAAATTAATGATATAAGTCCAATATATATGGATTAAATAAATAAGTCTTAATCCATTGGGCTAGCCCATTTAATTGGGCTAAAAGTGATGATCAACCCATTTCATTAAGCCCAATATGCCATCTTCCTAGAGGTCCATTTTGGTGCCACGAGTCAAATGACGTGGCCCGCCAAGTCAAACGGAAGAGCCAATGGGATCATGTTTGTGAGCACGTGATTTTTACCTTATATGAATTACTCCCTTAAATTCAAACCAAAACAACTCCTTTTCATTATTTGCAATTTATGGATTTTGGTGGCATTTCTTGTTAATTGTTTGCATTTGTTTGTGCACGTTTATTATTGTTTAAATCATGAAAAATACAAAAAATACTTGCCATTTGTTTAGGATTTAGTTTCATATTTTAGGATTAATTAATAGTTAAGGAAAAAGTAAAGAAAATAACAAAAATGGTCTTTTGCATTTTTAGTTTTAATTTGCCTTAATTTGCGTATTTGGAAATTAGAAAATATAATTTTTAGTGTCATTTTGGCTTTTGAGTTTTAAATTTAGTATTTAATAAAATCAGAAAAAAATATAAATACAAAATGAAAACAAAGAAATAAAAAAAAACAAAAGAAGACAATAAAAGAGAGTAGGTTTCCTTAATAAAATACCCGAATTGCGCTAATATTAATCATATATGCCCCAGCCCAAACCAACACACCATTTCCCCAGGCCCAAACCCGTTCCCCACCCGGCCTGCCCCCCCAGAACCAAACGACCCCATTTAATTAGCATTTAATCTAGATCGTCGATGATAATCAATCAAACCGTCCAGATCTAAGGGTTCTCTAATATAAGAATATCGGACCTCACCCCCCCCCCCAAATCATCATCCCCAAATCACCCCAAAGACCGCCCCTGTAACGCCGCCGCCAGAAATCGCCCATGGCGGCGGCCCGTCTCCGTTCGACCTCAAAATTACACCCCTGGTTCCCCTTCCCCTCCCCTTTACGAATCCACCACCCGTTTCCCTCAAATCCTGGCCAAATGTGTCGAATCTTGGATCAAACATTTTCCGGCCACAATGCAACCTCCTCCAAATCACCCCAAATTTACACCGGTGAATCTCCTCCGTCTCCTCTTTCCAATAATCTAAGAATCACCCCTCGAATATGGCCGGAACTTCTCGAATATCTATTTGAAGTTTTCCGGCCAAAACCCTAATTGCCCCAAACCACTCCAAATTAATACCATGTGAACCCCTCCTCTTCCTCATGAGGATTTCAGCGTCATTGGAGTTCAAATATCACCGGAAATGGGCTAACTTCGAGTTTGAGAAAAATGCTGAATTCAGTAAGTTTTTTCGGTCTTGTTGTTTCTTTTTCATCTGTTCTTGTTAGTTTGATTCATGTTATTTCTGATAATTCAATATTGTTTTAATTTCTATATGATTTTGATTTTTTTTTTGGTCTAGTTCAATCCTAGCTAATCGTTGTTCTATTAGAATAAATGCTTAGGTTAATTCATGAGTTTTAGTAATTGTTCTCTGCCCTGTTATAATAATTTTTTTCAATTTCTTATTAAATTGCTTCTGACTGATTTTTCTTCAGTTCAGTGTCGTTTCGATTGTGATTAGTGGCTTGTGTGAGTTTTAGCATAGTGTTATGTTAATTGTTGTTTACTAATTTGGTTCAATTGATAGAATAATAAGAGTTTGGATAGGGATTACAGTTTTACAACTAAAATTCATATTTTCGTTAGTTGATCATGATTTAATCAAGGCTGGGGGTAGGTTAGTGATTCTAGGAATAAGCTAAGGGCAATTGGGGTAGTTCAACGGCTTGGAATCTGTTAAAACTGAAATAAGAAGTTCTAGAACACTCTAGAATGGGTCTAATTTGGAATTTTAGGAAAACATGGTGTGCTTAGTTGTGTAACAAGTTAATAACTAGGGGACTAGCTGAAAATAAATGAGGGACTAGTATGTAAAACTGAAATTGAGGGTTGCCCTCCCTTAGGCCTATAAAATGGCATTCACATGCCTTGAATAACAAGTTTTAGCCATCAAATTCCTCCCAAAAACCCTTTCTGCAAATCTAAACCTAAAATTTGAATTTCAAATCAATAGAAGTTCAAAATCTTCCTCTAGATCTTAATTCCTAAAAAAACAAAAACAAACAAAATCCAATAGAAAATCTCCAAAAAATACATAAAAGTTATAGAAAATCAAAAATAATACTGTTACATTGCATTTCTAGGTGAAATTTGAGTGCTAGGCATTGATTCTCACTTCTTCTGGTTGCTGAAACTGTTTTGTAGTATACTGATTCTGCTCTTGGGTGTATTCGAGTTCAATTGAGTCTATTTTTGGTTGTTTGTTGTTGTTGTTGGTGTTATTCATCAAATGTGTTAGTTTGCTGGGTCATTGTTGGGTTATATTGGTGCTGTTTTGGTTTTGAAATCTTCCTGGATTGCTGATTCTGTTATTCTGAGTGGTTTGCTGCTACTGACCTCTCGTGCCTCTTGTTCTATTTCAAATTCAGGTACACATTTGAATCTCTGCTGTAATTTCGATCTTGAAAATAGAATAAAACTGCCCGCTTGTTTGATCCTGAAATATGCCTGCTGGACTGTTATACACTAGTAGTTAAATAGACATTGGATGTAATTGTTTAGCGTAGTTAAGTGTTGAGTTGTATGTGTATAAACTTTGGACTGTTTTTGTAGCTTATGGACCGTAGGACTAATAAATGGATTTGTATTAATTTGAATTACCCAGGACTGTTTCGTGCTTCTGTATTTAGTTAATGATGACATGAATTGCTTAAGTAAAGTTGATTTAGTTAGAACTAGTTGCTTACTTCGCTTTAATTAGGTAATAAGCAATGACACAAATACATTTTGTTAGCTGGGCATGTAGTAAGCTTTAGTTTAGATTAGTAGCACTAAAACTTGTTTTACAGTTTAAAAGGGAGTGCTCATTCTTATTCATCAGTATATTGTCTAATACACAACTCACAGGTTTTCACTTTTTTGGTATCAATTTGGGAGAATCACGAAGCAGCTCAATAACCATGACCAAAAATGAATTTCAATAAGTTTCAGCACTAAGATTTAGCACGTCAATTTGGTTAACCATATTTGAATAAAGTGAGTAGTCTTACAATTTGACAAAATAACTGAAAGGCCCAGTAGTCAATTGGGAAGACTGATTGGACCGTCCAAATCAACAGCGGCCCACATTTGTCGTTCACCCTTCTGAGTCTATTTTGGAGATCCAAACGTGACGGCCTGTGTCGCTATTGGATCTAGGCTCTAATGTGCTCGAAAGGAGACATTCTTCCTGAAGTTAATTGTTTTGTATTCTTTTGTTTTGAATTAGTTTTGAAACCCCAAAAATGCTGAAGCCTCAGAATTATGTTAAGATCATTAGCCTTGATTTTGTAACATAAATGTGGGCTTATAAGTTCGGTAGCGGATCCAAATTAAGAGGTTCTTCCTTTTGTTTGAATCCGGACTTGAACTTGAATTTCGAATTTCATAATGCTAATCAATTAGGACTTTTCCTTTTATTATTAGAGATAAAATTAAGTGGAAAATTGTAGTTCGCTTTAGGATTGGCCTTTAAAATAATAAATGAGATGAGCTTCTCTAAACAAAATACATAAATTGCGGGGCCCTCATTAAATGCTTAATTAAAAAATACTTAGAACCCAGGACGTGTCGTTTAGCAAATTTCACGGCGTCCCGCAAAGATAATAACCCGTTAGTCGCTTTAGGCGCGTTTTTAATAATTTTACCTTCTTAAATACGGGTGTGCATTTCATGCAACCCAAATCCAAATCCCAAAACTTTGAATACGAATGTGTCGAGGATCCGGGTGCATTTCATGTGACGTGATCCAAAGATACGTTTTTAAACGACGTTCACTTTCTTAAAACATGTTACTAAAAGCGGTAAATAATTATAAAATTTTACTATAGGTTGGAACACTTATAAAAATTAGATTTTAGCCATTTATAATAATTTAAGCGATCGTGCTAGAACCACAGGATCCGGGGGTGTCTAACACCTTCCCTCGGGTCAATAGAATTCCTTATTCAGAATTTCTAGTTCGCAGACTCCAATTGGGAAGCCGAAATTTTCCTCGATTTGGAATTTAAGTTAAATCGGTGACTTGGGACACCAAAAGCCAATCCTTTCCCAAGTGGCAACTCTAAAAAATAAATAAATAATCTCATTTCGAATAATCTCACTTTAAATGGAAAAACTCTCTTATACATTATCCTTCGGGGTACGTGTGTAAAAAAGGAGGTGTGACAATGCTACGTGTCAAAATGACAAGGCATGGCAAGTCACACTAAAAGGCCAATGAAATCACGCCACGTGTCCAAGGGACATGTTCTGGCCAATCAAATGCGATCATGTCACACTTCAATTTGATTGGTCGGAAAGAGTTTGTTCTTATCACAACTCTTCCCTTCCACAACTATAAATAGGAGTCTTCATAACTCAGAAAAGGGGCCAGAAGTTATAACAAGAAGCAAGAGAGAGCTCGTGGATCAAACGCCGCAAATTTCTCTACCAGTTTCAAGCTTCAAGCAATCAAGTTCAAGTTCAAGAAATAGAGTTCAAGCTCAAGAACGAAGAACACATCAAGGTGAAGCTCAAGCAATCAAGCTCAAGCTCAAGCTCAAGAACAAGATCATCGTTCGTGAAAACAAATATAGATTCAAGATCAAGCTCAAAGGCCCTTGAATTTATTTAAAATTGAAAAGAAGAATCAGAGGATTCATAGAGATTGTAACACTCAAATATTTGAAATAAAATACTATGATTGTTGCGATATTTTCGGTCTTGATTTTATTTTCTCGATGCAAATTTATTGTCTACAATTAGAGAATAATTAATGATTTTACATCTATAATGGCTAGAAAAATAGACTTTACATAAAAATATATATATATGACGATCTTTTTTTTTTTAATAAAAAAAATAGAGCCTCTCCGTGAAGTTTGGCTTTAAGACGCCAGTCTTGTTGAGCCGATTCTGGTAGCTTCTCTCCAAATACACTTTTTGAAAAGCACTTTTGTGAAAAATACAATTAGAAACAGTTTTTAAAAGCTTGGCCAAACACTAATTGCTGCTCAGAAATAATTTTTAAAATAATTAGTCAAATACAAACAGCTTCTCACCAAAAGTATTTTTGAGAAAAATTACTTTTCGAAATAAGCTGATTTTTGCAGCTTGGTCAAACGGCCAATTGTACAAATGATCGTGATAACTCTTAGAAATCCTACGTACTTAGTCGAATTAGATGTATATGTCAATAAACATTGATGGTAATACTTTACATTATTAAAATAATAAGTAACATGGAAGAGTTGCTAAAATATTCTTTTCTTTTCCTTTTCTTCTTTAAATAAAAGTCAATTGTGTTCTATTATCGAATAGTTGGTCAGCCTTCTAAGCCTTCAGCAATTTATAATCTAATGGCTGACGAATTGCTAGAATTCGAGAAAGTAGAATATTTTTTGTTACTAATATCTAACCATATGCCGCCACTTAATTCGGCTAACCTACAGATAAATCCTTGCCAAGGCACTTAATTCGGCTAACATACAACTAAATCCTTACCAAGGAGGCAAGGAGAGAGTGCAAGATTGAGACTCTAAATTATTTAGAAACCTTTTGACAAATCTAGCTAGCTCATTCATTAGTGACTTGCAACTATGAACGATATGTGATAACTTTAGGGAACATGCAAATATTTGTTTTACTTTCATTCGTGAAGATACTCTTAATGAGTTAAGTCAATATATATATATATATCAATGGATCTATCGTGTCTAATTCACTAATTTGCGGGAAGATACTAAATTTTGTATTTAAAAGTTTTTTCGAAGGATCTCTAAATTGTTGTTTTTAAAAAAAAATCTAGAATCTAATTCGATAACAACGGTGTGATTTCAAGATTTTTAGGAAATTTCAATTCATAGAATAAAGTAATTAACTCTGCTCGAGTTGCTGAAGAACTTTGAAGGTATTAAGACTATAACAGTATTTATCTTCTTGTAATTACGCCGAGTCAGCATTAGTTAGTGTTAGTTTAAAAATTAGTTAGTTAGTGGAAATTAGTTGGTGGATGTCGCATGTATATATTGAACATTACACAATACATTAAATTAGAGTTTTTATTTTTCACAAATTACAAGACTCTCAACACTTCTCTTTCTCTCTCTCTATAGAGCTCGATCCATATATGTAATCTTGACATAGTATCAGAGCAGAGGTTCTATTATCGATCACGCCCTTTCTTATTATGTTGTTTCTAGCCATCGAACAATCTAGGGTTTTTTCTTCATCAATTAGAGTTTGGGAAAAACTTGAATCGGACACATGCAACGACGATTTGTCGACAAATAAAAGAAATCTAGCCATATGAAGATTGATTCAACTACCTTCACATAATTTCAATGGCAATCACAGAGCATACTGAAGAGACAGCCACAACGGTGAAAACACAGATGGTAATCGGCGCTACTATTCCTCTTTATATACATCCTTCTGATAGTCCTGGTTCCACACTAGTTGCGGTTCCATTTGGTGGAATTAGATATCGTTCCTGGAGAAGAAGCGTACTGAGAGCCCTTTCAGTGAAAGATAAATTAGGTTTTATCAACGGGGATAGTCAAACACCCGATGTAACGTCTCCACTTTTTCGTCAGTGGGAAATGTGTGACGATATGGTCACCTCGTGGATCTTAAATTCTTGGTCAAAGGACATCACTAACAGCGTTGAATATGTAAATGACTCTGTTGAACTGTGGAAGAAACTGGAAGATCGATATGATCAGACGAATGGAGCTATACTGTATCAATCTAAGAAAGAAATCAATAATTTTAGTCAGGGAGTGCTTGATATAACTGGCTACTACACAAAATGAAGAAACTCTGGGAAGAATTGAACACTCTCAGCATCAAAACTCTTTGCAATTATGTGTGTACCTATGGGGCGAAGGAAGCATGCATAATGCAGAGCAAGATAGAAGTTTGATGAAATTCTAATGGGACTCAATGAAGTTTATACGATTGTTCGAGAAAACATACTCTTGATGAATCCTTTGCTGTCCTGGCACATGTATTTGCCCTTCAGATACATGAGGAAAATCAGAGGGAATTTAGGCCAAGAAATCAACTAATTGTTGACTCCACGACATTGAATGTCAATCTAGGAGGAAGAACCTTCAAGACAAATTACTTAACTGGAACTGAAAATCAAATTGCAAATAGCAGACCTCGACCTTTTTGTGACTATTGCAAATGACAAGGTCACGCCAAAGACAAGTGCTACAAGTTGCATAGCTACCCTCATGGTTTTAATCATGGGCAACAACATTACAAGCAGAATTATCAAGGATAAAATAACAACACAAGGTTCAACAAAGGAATAAATGCCATGGAAAATGCAGTCACAAACGTAGAAAGAGGAGAGGAGGTGGAATACCAAGGAGAAAATCAAAGCATGAGCCTTTCAAAGGAGCAGTATGGACAAATTGTGAGCTTGCTACAAAATTTTCATATGGGAAATACTGGAGAGAATTCAGTCAGTGCAACCATGTCTAGTGGAGCATCTGTGAACTTTCCAGGTATGATTGCTTGCACTTCTTCAATTGATTTTGATAATCCATCATGCAAATATTTTAGTGCAAAAACTGACTTATGGATATTAGATTCCAGGGCATCACACCATATGACTTTTAACAAAACTCACATGCAAAACATAGTAAGCCTACCATATCCTCTATTAGTTAAACTTCCAAATGGTTACAAAGTTAAAGTAATTAAAACTGGATATGTATCCTTAACACCTAAAATTGTTCTGTATAAAGTCTTGTTCATTTCATCCTTCAGGTTTAATCTAGTGCCTATCAGTTCCCTAGCAGTACATCTCAAATGCATTGTATCATTCTTTGACACTTCCTGTCTACTGCAGGCCCCTTCACTGAAGAGACCTCTGGAGATTGGTAAGTTGTATGATGGGTTGTATGTCCTCTGTTCTAAGTGCCTGAAGAAAGGTAGTCTTACAGCTGAACAAATTGTGATCTTTCTTGTTTTTCTGTTCATGCTAATGATGTGAATACTATACACTGTCTATCTCATTCCTATAGCCCATTTCCTATTGTAAATAATTCCAATTGCAATAATAAACACAGTCTTTCAGGTTTGTCTTCTAGTTCATTTCATAGTGATAATGTAGATCTGTTGTGGCATTTCAGACTTGGTCATGTAGCCTTCAATAAAATGAAAGGGATTGCTACTATTCCTGCAACTTTTTTTGCCAAACAACCTATTATATGCAACATTTGCCCTATGGTTAGACAATCTAGGCTTCCCTTTCCGTAAAGAACAATTAAAACTACTAAAAAAATTGAAATACTTTATGTGGATCTTTGGGTTCCCTAGCATATGTGGCCATACATAATAACTTCAAATACTTTCTTACCTTGGTATATGACTATAGTAAGTCTACTTGGATACATCTCTTGAGTTGCAAAAGCAATGCCCTATAAGTCATCATAAAGGCTTTTGTAAGTATGATAGAGAACCAATTCCAAACCATCATTCAATGTGTAAGGTCTGACAATGGTCTAGAGTTCACTAGCAATGAGACGACTTTTTTTTTCAATCAAAGGGAATAAACCACCAGAAGACATGCACTTACACACCACAACAAAATGGAGTGGTGAAAAGAAAACATAAATATCTCCTTGAAGTGGCCACAATACTACTTTTCCAATCTATGTTACCTTTGAAATATTGAGGAGAATGTATACTTACAGCAGCCTTCCTCACTAATAGACTCCCAACTACTCCTCTAAAGAACAAATGCCCTTTTGAAATCTTATATAAAAAGAAACCCAATTACTCACTTGAGGAGTTTTGGGTTTTTGTGTTACCCACTATACCAAAGCCTCTCAGAGACAAACTTGAACGAAGAACTACCCCACATGTGTTTGTAGGATATCCTTTTGACACAAAAGGGTATAAGGTGCTAAGTTTGGCCACTAAGAAAATACATATCTCTAGAGATAGTTCCTTCTATGATTCAATTTTTCCTTTGACTTTCAATCCTAATGTAAATAATATTCCACCTACCTTTCACAATGCACCACTCACTGACAATCCTCATGATCACACTGATACATGTATATCTCACAACACTAGTGATAAGAAGAACACCAATTTTCCAAATTCTGATGCATCACCTGTCACCTCCTCACCTATATCTTTCTCATATGAGACACATGTTCCAGTTGAACATTTTCAAGACATGACTTCACCTCAACAATCAATAGAGGAACCATTGGGTTTTAGAAGATCTCATAGGGAACGCAAACTTCCTTCACATCTCAATAATTATGTTTGCAATATACCAAACCTAAAATCTAACTCTAACTTCTCCCTACATGCCATGTTTTCCCATAATAATCATATTACTTTCGATTCCCTGCATCCTAATAGTCAGCACATTGTAAAGAACATCTGTATTGATAGAGAACCAACTTTATATGGAGAAACAACTATGTACCTTGCTTGGCAAAATGTGATTACACATGAGTTTGGAGCCTTGTATGCTAATAACACATAGGATCTAGTTCCCTTACCTAAAGGAAAATAGGCCATTGGGTATAGATGGGTATATAAATTAAAACATAGAGCAGAAGGCAGTATAGAAAGATACAAAGCAATGTTAGTTGTTAAGGGGTATACTTAACAAGCTGGTATAAATTACATAGAGACCTTTTTCCTAGTAGTCAAGATGACCATTGGCAGGTCCCTCATTGCCATAGCAACAAAGGAAAAAAAAGGGAAATCGATAGTGTATTGAATGACATCGAAAAGATGAGTCCATGGAATGTCTCAGTTATCATGAAGTCTCACGTCATAGGTTGCATTATCATGTTGTCACGGGGAGCCAATGACTCGGGTATCAGAATCGTTTCCCATTGCTCCGTTCTAGGAAACGCAGAGACTATCTGTATGTGGCGAAATCAGAGGGTCTAATTTCTTGCCATTAGTTCATTTCAGAAGAGCATCTCGAGGTCTCGAGGATGCAAAGTTGTGGCTGAGTTCCCTCCCTCAAGTCTCGTCGAAGTCCATCCTAAAGAGAATATCAATCGAGGCTAGAGTAAGAATGGGGAGTTCCCAAGACACGCGGCTAAGTTTGACAAAGTCGGTCGACCCATAACCTGCCCGGAACGTGTATCAGGGTGTCATGTCTAGCCGTCCCATCTCTATATCTTTACATTTAATGCATTTTTGTACTACGTTGGGATTTTCCTTCTATAAAGAAGGGATCGTTTCCATTTTGTAGGGACCTGATGTTTCTCCAACTATTCTACACAAAATAATAACTCTCTCTAGCATATTTTCCCGATACTATCGCTCTTATTTATTACTTTCATACTTGCTCTTTGTTTATTGCTTGTTATTGGACAAAAAGAGACTCCATTAATTATATTTTAACTATTAGCCCTTCCACGTTTGTCCCCGATAGCTCAAGCCCGAGCACAAGCATCGACCTCGAGGCCCCTCATCGACCAGTCCGAGGCTTGAATTCGAATAGCTAAACTTCCCAATTAGATTATAGTTCCATTTTGGCTCGCATTTCATCTTTTAACTTCACCCATCTAGCATCAACTGCTTAACAACCAGCATAAAAATAGATCACGTATTTTTCGAGTCCCATCAACAAATTTAATTGTCATTACCATTTTTACGGTAAACAGTTTGGCGCCCACCGTAGGGCTAAAAATAATAGTGATTATTTTCTTGTTGGTTTCGTTACACAAAGCAAGTTATCTTTCGCACTTTTTTTGTCCAAGATCTTCGATTTTAGGTCAAAATGTGTGGCTCAGTGAACAGAGTTTAGAACGCCAACCTTGAAAACCACGGAGAAAACGGTGTAGCTATTCCAATTGTTGGTGCGCCACCACAGAACCCCGATAGCGCACCTGGACCGATTCCAGTGGACATAGGTTCGCAAGACACATAACAGGTCAACGAAACCTCACACACCGACACGAGCATACAACATGGCGACCAACAGGAAGCCCAAAAATCCCCAACTCGGGAAGAACGACAAGTTAGCCTTCACGTTATTTTTGAAATGTTGCAGGCACAACAGTCGACTATCACTCAGCTGCAAAGCCACGCGAAGACTCCCAGCACAATAGCGCCAGAAGCTACTCCCCTGGCCAAATAGGTACCGGAGAGATCAAGCAACAACGGATTGGTAGCCGATCTTGCATTGTCAAAATGCTTGAGGACCTCACCAGAAGGATCAAGTCAGGCAAAAAAATGATAGCAGTCGATGACAAGAAGGTCGAAACCACTCCAGGGTCGACCAAATCCTGGGCGCACCCCCGGTCCTGAAAGGTAAAGATTCAAAAAAGTTTGTGCAATGGCCATTCCTCGAAGAAACGGCCCTGAAATCCATTCCAAAGAAATTTAGAATGACAGAACTCCCAAAGTACAACAGGACCTCAAACCCTAATAAACATGTTACTGCCTACACTTGCGCGGTAAAGGGCAACGATATAAAGAACGATGAGACCGAGTCCATCTTACTGAAGAAGTTTGGAGAAACACTCTCGAATGGGGCCATGATGTGGTATCACAACCTGGCTCCCAACTCCATAGACTCATTCGCCATGCTAGCAGACTCCTTCATAAAGGCACATGGTGCCATCAAAGTAGCAACAAGGAAGTCCGACATATTCAAGATTAAGCAGAGGAAGAATAAAATGCTATGAGAATTTGTATCTCGCTTCCAAACGGAATGAATGGAACTACCTCCGGTCTCTGACGATTGGGCGGTGCATGCCTTCACTCAAGGCCTGAATGAACGAAGCTTAGTGGCCTCAAGGCAGCTAAAAGAGAATCTGATCAAGCATCCCTCCGTAACATGGTCGGACGTCCACAACCAATTTCAATCAAAGATCAGGGTCGAGGATGACCAATTGGGAGCCCTCGCGGGCTCAGTATACCCAAGCAGGCTCCTGACAAAGGAACCGAAATCGAACAAAGAAAGATATCATCTGTACATCGAAGATAAGAGGAACGCCCCGAGGCGCAACCTACCTCGCAATGAATGGAGAACAAACCGAGGATAGGACCCTAGAGGACTCATTAGCAGAGCCGGATCCAACGCGGGCACCTCGCATATTGAAATACAACTTCAGCGTCGACGTACCGGACATCGTATTCACCATCAGCAAAATCAGGGATGCCAAATGGCCCAGGCATATACAGTCGGATCCTTCCAAAGGAATCACAACTTAGTATGTGAACTTCAAAAATACACACATCCAAGGAACAAAGCAAATGGGCCACATCATGTTATCCACATGATATTATGAGGCATAAACACTCCCCAAGAACCCGTGATGAGAAGGACAAAAATATCCATCACCAGGGAAAAGTGAACTCTAGGATGCGTACCTGAAGATGCCCTCGCATTCAGCGAGGAAGACTCCGAAACTTCGTCCCAACCTCATAACGACGCTCTGGTAACCTCTTTCCTCGTTAATTCATTTCGAATAAAACATGTGCTCATGGTTCCAGGTAGCTTGGCCAATATTATCAGGCCAAAGGTAATAGAGCAGCTCAGGCTGCTAGACCAAATCATGCCCGCCACTCGAGTTCTTAACAGATTCAACATGGCAATCGAAAAAACAAAAGAAGATATCACTCTCCCAGTTAGCATGGCCGGCACGACCCAAAATGTCAAAATCCATGTCATCAAGGAGACATGAAATACAATGCCTTATTTGGGCGACTAAGGATGCACTACATGGGAGTGGTACCATCCACCCTCCGCCAAATGATGAAATTTCCAATAGAGGATGGGGTTAAAGTCATCTACAGGGAACAACACACGGCAAGGGAAGTGTTCACAGTATGTAACATAGCGTCGACACCGATATCTCCACTCTCGAAAGAGCCAAAGGATAATCAAACTACGTCTTCGGCTAAGCCCACTTAAACGTAGTGGAGGACCGTACCGAGTCCTCGCTCCAAACAATAGACACATCAGACTTTGGAACATCGTCGGCGCATCCCACGATAAGGTAAGACCACCCCTATTTTTTTAATTATTTTTCACTAACCCATATGCAGGCGCCCGATCAGGGCAGTCAAAAATTCTAACCTAACCTGAAGATCTCATGGCCTTGAAAGCATCCGTTGCAATTTTTTCCTTCGATCGAGCTTTAGTCCCGAAGAGGGTTTTACCGGCAAGTGTTTTAACGAGGAAACATCCACGCGCTACCTAAGGAGGATCTAACAAGCGCACAAGGCTTCTTTTGCAATCAACCCCGAACACTGGAGGGCATCCCCACGAGGGGTCATCCACTCGAAAAAATTGAGGAATGACTAACAAGATTCCAATAGGAAATGATGTACCGGGCCAAACGGTCAAACGAACCGTGTCCGCATAAACCAGACTCACGCCAACAAAACAGCATGTACTTGTGCCAAGAAATCAAAGAATATCTTTCACTAGAGCATCTCGTACTCCAAAGGAAACTCAGCATTTTCACAGCAAAGATCCCTCAACCAAGAATGCCCTGAAATACCTAGAGCCTAGCGTCACTAACTCGGCACCTGCATGGCCTCAGGGTCGGAACTCCAAACTCATAAGCCCTCAATGAGGCAACACAGAAATCACAAAACATCTCCAAAAAGGAAAAATTTCCCGAACACTCGGAGACTGGTATCACAAACTCGGAAAGCGCATGACCTCAGGGTCGGAATCTCTAAAATCAAAATCCCTCAATAAGGCAATTCCAAGCTCACGAGTAACGGCTCCCGAGCCAAAGCAAACTCGATGTCTTGGAGACTATCACCAATTGTCATTCACTTAAAAATCGAGGTCCTAAGACCCCAAGCGGGCAGACTAGGTCTAGTAAGACCTATTTAAGGCAATAACAAAAACTATAAGACCTCAAGCTACGCATGAATCATACTTGTACGAAGTATCAACAAAACTGTAAGACCTCAAGCTAGGAAAGAATCATACTTGTACCAAGTACCAACAAAACTGTAAGACCTCAAAAGCCATGAAAATTTTGTAAGACCTTACTATAGGCATAAACTCGGTCCCGAAGTTTAGGCTATATATCAAACTTGTAATACCCCTAAAAAGGCATACCGTTGATATAGACGCCCAAACTACTACACTCGAGACGAAAAATGGCTACGGCCAAACACAAATGACTACGGTTATATGGCTGTACCATCTGAATTAACGCGACTCAGGGATGCCCAACCGTCGTTACAAAATCATAGGCCATTACATCGAATCTACTTAAAAAGACCTGTTAAACAGGATACCCTCGACCGGCAAAAGAGCTTCGACCATGTCAACTCCAAATCACAAGGCTTCAAGCTACTCATCCTACAACCCAAACCTTCCAAGGTGCTCGAGCATTACTGCAAATGACTTGAAATCGAGGTTCTTCCCGAACCAACAACGGGTCAGGCAAAATCATTGCAAAAGTCCTTAACGAGAGAAAAACAAAGCCTACATATGCCCAAGGGCAAAGCATAAGAGCCATTATTGCCAGCCTAATAAGTCTCGGGGCCGCTCACACTAAAAGTCGCAACAACCAAAAGCGTAAGAGCCACTATCACCAACTTAAAATTTGAAAGCTTGAGGGTCAAAATGAGCTTGAGTCGTAACCCGATTCAGAGACCGAACCCAAAATAATTAACTATACATGACTAAGGGCAAAGCGTAAGAGCCATTGTCGCAAGTTTAATGAGTTTCATGGTTGTGCATATAAAAGGTCGCTTCAACCCAAAGGCATAAGAGCCATTGTCACTCGCCCATACAAACTCAAAAATTAAGGATCGAATGAGCTCGAGTCAAGGCCTGACCTGGAGACTAAACCCAAAATAGTTGAGCAAAATCATAAGAGCTCTAACGCCGTCTTACACAAAAGGTCGCATCGACCAAATGCGTAAGAGCCCCCGAGCTTGCCTGATGAGCCCCAGGGCCATATCATGAATCTAAGGATTCTCACCAAATCTAAAACCAGTTCACCTGGCCAAAAGTGAAGCAAAAAGGGTACAGAAGAAATAAAGCCGCAAGTTTTCTCCTATTTTACATACACGAAAAAACGCATTCTCCATCTACAAACATGCTCTGAAGATATCACATACAAAATGGAAAAATCTATGCCCCGCGCCTTAGGGCTACGTCCTATCGACCTCATCTTCACTCTCCTCGATGTCGGACAGGAGTAACTGAGCACTACGGTCATCCTCCCTTGCTAGCACTAACGCTTTCGGGATAACAAAACCCCTAGCATCGATTTCCTCGAGAACCCTTCTTTGGGATCTGCAACAAGCATATTCTTTTATCATCTTTTCACGATCGAGGACCCTCTTCAACTCAGCTTAGGCATCGGTAGCATCCTTCAAATAAATTTCTATATCCTGATCAACCTTAGTCCAACCCAGTGCTACTTCGGCCCGAACATCAACGATCTCATCCCTGACTTTCAAAAGTTCGAATTCGAGCTTCGTGATCATGTTCTCTTGAACTGAAGTGTTATAGCTAAGAAGAGTTGGACCTCGAAGGCAGGAACTCTAGACAAGGCACTTTTCTCCTCTGAAGCTCGAGCCTGGGCCTAAGCTCTTAACTCACCACAGTCATTTCTTATTCGGTCGGCTACACCCCTAAGACGCTCCAGGGCTTCCATCTTCTTCTGCAAATGGGATAGACGAATATTTAACCTTAGAAGTTAAAAAGCGAAACACGTACCCAACCAGGACGGGAAGTTACCTGCTCCATTAAATAGCTCTCGTAAGTCGAGCTCCGGTGCACCTCATATCGCTAGTGCACCAAATCAACTTTCTTCTTCTTGCAAAGGAGCCTGAGGGATCAACACTCATCCAGAGCTTCCCGGAGCCTAGCTCCATGATGGAGCAGCTCGGACCTAAGCCTGTCAAAGGCCTGCAAATAAAAAACTCGGTAAGAAAGCGAAGATGTGGGATTCGGATGGCTTATAGTGAAGCTCACCGCAAAGTGAAGTCAGAGGACTTCCTCGAAGGCCGAGCACCAGTCTGTTGGTCCAATCCCTTCAGCCCTGGATGAATCAACCCCGGTCGAAGCACGATTACTCGGAGGAGCAATCCTTCTAGAACTAGAAACTTTGGGTGCAGTAGGCTCAGACGATTCTTCCGTCTCAAAGGCCTGGCCCCGCTTTGCCTTGCGGTGAGCGCCATCTCCCTGCGAGTACATGTCCCACTTATTATTGTCATCCTTTAGCTAGGAAACTGGCAACCCCTCCCCCTCTCCGGAGGAGCACGACCTTGCCTTTGGAGGCTCTCCGATACCTACGACAATAATATTACTACATGAAAAGGGGAAAACGTCTCTCCAAATTAACAAGGCACAAGGAAATAGCAGTATACACACGCTCTATGAATTTTCGCTTCCCATCTGCCTCGGGACATAGCTTTCCACCTACGCTCGTCGCAAGTTGAGTGGGTCGCCAGCTTTCAAACCCAACCAGGCAGATCAGGAACTTCGCCCGGCTCCCATGAAATTGCTACAGAAAAAAAAAGGAAACACGGTTATGAAACTAGCTTTCACCATGAGCAAATTAGAGAAAGTACGAGATGCCCCGCTCATGTACGTAATTCCACTCCTCGGGGAATGGCATAAGTTCTATGGGAATAATGTCAGCCGTTTGTACCCGGATGAATCGACTAAACCATTCCTGATCTCCACCTTCTCATCATCAACAACAAAAGGCATAGACGAATGACATCGCAAGGTTAGGCTGGTACAACATGATGAGATTGCTGAGCGTGAATTCAAGCCCCGCCTTCTCCGCCAAGAAACTCATTATCAATACTATTCTCCAAAATGACGGATGTATCTGAGCTAAGGTGACCCGATACTTTAAACAAAATTCAAGCACAACCCTATCAAGGGAGCTCAGTGTGAAGGAATACGTGTACACGTTCATGAATCCATCGGCAAGGTCTGTGATACCATTATCCGAGGGAAGCACCTATATCACTACCTTCTCCCCCCATCCTCAATCTCTCCTCACTAACTCGAGATGCTCATCTCTTATCAAAGACATAGTCTTCAAGGTAAACTCTCACTAATCCTGAGCACTAGGAACAGAACTCTCCCCTCTCTGCCGGACAAACCCCCAAGTTGCAGCTGTCACACCTCTTTTTTACGGCGCTTAAACATACTCCCGGCGAAAGGGATATATAGATATGTATAAGCGTAA